>BEXV01000344.1:77821-93058 GCA_003118195.1 Hemicentrotus pulcherrimus | reverse complement strand
AGACAACAAATTTTTATAATTGGAGACAAGAGTATCTTTAATCTTCATCAATATGTGGGCTTCAGTGAAAGTTTAGTTCAACCTGGATGTGCTTAGCAATTTTCACACTTGCAGCTGAAGTGATAACCTAGCTAAAGTTTCATAAAAATAGAATAAAAATAATTACCTGATTTCTCCTAATTTCTAATGTTGCCCTCTCGTAAAGCCTGGCATTGTTGATACCGATTCCACAGAACTGGAGATACTGGGCAAATACCTGTAAATGAAATGAAAAGGAAAGAAATATGGATTAATCTTCAAGTTTGAATAACAGAAAATTATCTTAACACTAGTTAACAGAAATCCCACCAATTTTCGTTTACTATCAATGGTCTTTTTGAAAGACTTTGGTCTTTTAGTAAATAGCATTGTAATTTCCATTTGTAGAAATTGTATTTATTTGTTGTATTCTAATATTCGTCATAGATTTTTCCCAAATGATGTACAGAATCATTGATAAATGATACATTGACATTGATGAATGATACGGTGTTGCACTTGGCACACTATAGAGAAACAATATTTGTGACAAGCCTTAGCTTCCATTCACACATATCTTTCTTCAGGCTCTGTATTTGGAGTAGAGTTCTAAAACAGGATTGTCTTCAGAATAACATTGTAATGATGCAAATGCCATTGTGGTTGGATATGCATGTTACATGCAGGCCTGTAAAAAAGGCCACTGGAATGTTCCCCAGGGAATGGAGAATAGGCACTAGAGTAATGTACACAATAGTAATTGACTCCATTGACCAGGGTTAATACATGTATATGGAACCATTGTTAGTATTGTTGTTGTTGGTGCTGTTTTATTGTTATTATTATGACTAACATTATTATTATTGTTATTTTTATTATTATTATTATTATCATTATTGTAATTTTTATTTTTATTGTTATTATTCTAATTTTTATTGTATTGTTATTATTTCATTTATATTATAATTATCATTATAAACAATATTATGATGATGAAATGCTACATTTTTGGAAATGCAAGATTTGGGGGCCTGCAGAGGGAGAAAGTACCTTTAAAGAACACCCTCAACTCGGTGTGTGAATGAGAACAAGAAAGTTCACACTAGGAAAGTACAACGTTAAATCATCACACTGAGAAAGTACACCGTTAAATTATTGCCACACATTTTTTGGGATCATACTGTTAAACAAATGTTTTGGGGAAGGGATGGTTCGCATTTGCAAGATTAATTCAATTATGTAAACATTGGGTGCGAATGTTTAGATTGATTCATTTTATGTGTGATTTACTTGACAAGGCAGGCATCTGTTTTGGATAAAACTAAAATGCTTCTAGTTGCAGAATGTGCAGGGGCATCACAGAGAAGATTTCCATTCAAAATAAAATGAATCTAAATGTTTTCATGTTCACATGTATTTGTGTATCTGCAGAGAGCTAAAAAGACATTAACCATGTATGAAAGTCTTTCAGATAATGCCCTTCTAACTCTTAACAGATGATGCAGTTTGGTGCAAGAGATTTAAAGATTGATGTGGAAGTGTAAACAAGCTTTCTACAATAGGAAGGTCAACCATCTTAGTCATGAATTAACAGAGGCATACAGGCATTTGAATAATGGCACTTATTTGTCAAATTGTATAACAAAACTGACCAATTAGATATGACAAATGTGGCAGATTATTGGGTGACTTAATGAATCATGGCCCATTTGTTAAAAAGCCAAGGATTATAGGGGATTGTTCGGATATAGACGTCCTTTAAAGGCTTGTTCAGACGTGGTCCAGTAAACCGCTGCAAAAAAAGTTGGCTGTTTTTTACTTGTAAATGAATTGCAACTGAGCGCAGCAAAGGACTTGTTCGTATTCGAGTAATGAAAATGTTCAAAAGAATTTTGAGTTGTGATAAAGTTGAAAAATAATTTAAATCCTTATATTCCTATGTGAAATATAAAAAGTTATGTATCTCCTTAATAGGGATTTCCCCTGACATGCCTGTATATTCCACATATGGCAGAGATATTGTTTTAAAATAAATATGGACCAACTTTGATGCCACATGTGTGTGTGTACTGTGTAGTCCCATATCACATATATCTGTGCGTAGGGGTTTTCATGGTATGTTATGTTTCAGATTCTGTCAATATATTATCACTGTAAATTTCATTCAAATTAATGATTCACAATTCATGAACTACATTATCAGCCTGTTGAGACAATTTTTTTCTTCAGGATGCAATTGCATTACCAGTACTCAAATTCATCTTTAAACTTGCTGCCAACATGTTTCCATGTGAAAGCAAACTCCAAGTGATGAAGGTTCAAACACGCTGACATTCAAAAGCCATTCACAACTTGCAACAAAGGTCACTCCATTCAAAGAAAAAGAAGAAGAAAAAGGAAGAGGAGATGGAAAAGAGAAAGACAAGTCGGAGTAGAAGACTATATGGATGCGACATTTACACACTAGTCCACTTCTTAGTCATCAATTATTTGGTGTAAATCTTTATTGCTGCTCTTTGCATGTGTGCCCCCACAGACTCTTCTAAATGTCACCAAGTTTCTAGCAGAAGTTACACATTTTATGACGGAGCCTCATAAATTTGAAAGGACAACAGAATTTTAAAGTAGAAAGGAGGGGACAAAGGGAGGGCATGTTTGCAGGTCGGGATCGCATGAAAGCGAGCAAATATTAGAAGTCAAATATTGAATAATTATGATGACTTCTGTATTAACTAAAGGACTTTTTTTGCAGAAAATGAAGAATTTTTTTTACACAATTTACCCCTCCTATACCTGTAGTTATCACTGAATGAGAATATGCATAATCTATATCATCCCCCTTTTTTTCAATTTTCAAAAAGCATGTGAGGCTTTCCAAAGGAGGCTCAGGGATCTGCTTGACCAAATCTGATATCACAGAGTTTACATATTCCCTAACTTAGGGATAACCATAGATCTTTTTACCCTTGAATAATAGATTATTAGTCCAAAATAACAAATGCAGATGGTCTGAAAAAAGTACCCCTATTTGTGAATTTCAGACAAGCTTTATATGACACTTTGACGATGAGAGAAAAGGCCGGCTATCTATCCTACTATCAACAATTTACTCCACATTTCATCACCCCTCCCTGTAAGCAAACAGGTCAAAATCCTACTCTGATAACCCGAATCACCAGTAATCTAAGCCTTTGCATCGACACCTTATTTACGGGACTATAATCATCACCAAATACTTTGCAACCATTTTGTTTAGAATATTCAAGATGTTTTAGTTCTCCTTGAATTTTGTTTACAGGAGAAAGCATCTCTAATAATGACACTATACATCTATCAACTGAATGTAATGTGAAAATCTAAATCAAAATAATGCAGGCATATAGACTGAGTAATAAAATAAGGTAATATGAAATGTAAATAAATTATTACTTAGTATAATTTTTAGATACAACTTTACGCATCATTTAGGCAAAGAAAGCAACTTAGGTTGATAAAAAAGGATTACATATTACAAATAACTTTAATTCATACATTTCAGATTGAATCCTACATGTAAGGAATTCACACAGCTTAGAATGACTTGACTAAGGGAACATAATTTCCATATAAACAAACTATTATAACTACCGGTATTGTAAATTGTAATCCGACTTGTTAATCATTCAATTACTTTAAAAATAAAGACCAGTTGTGGTCATGCGATTGCATTGGGAAAAAAACGTTGTGGAATCAATTAGAAAAGGTTGATCATCTAGCATATAAGTATTGACGTGTACTGCAAGGTTCTGGAATCATCAAAATGATAAGAAATTTGTCCCAGTCTTGGTAAAGTTACAAGCACTGTACACAGAACAATGTATATGGGACTATGTGGCATGTGCGTGACACGTGCGCGATATCTATCGGGTCCAAATAGATATAATAATTTACCAAATATATCAATTAGTAGGCGGTTTCTCAGCAAAATTTGTATCATCACGTATTTGTAAAAACATATTCTTTCACATGATTGGTAATAAGAGCTTCCATTTCTTTTTTTGAGAGAGGGGCGTTTCCAAAACTGGTCTTTACCTTTAAAGCCCATGTCAAAATGTTATATACAGTTACCTTTAAGCACTGTTTAACAGTAATTATACATACATGTACATTAAATAACAAATTACTGTTATAGCATATTCTGATGCCTTACTGTAAACTACATAGAGTATTACTATTACTCAAAGCTGAGCAATCAATTTCATCTCAATCATTAATCTTCTGGCACACCAAGGTTAAACAGGCTATTTGACGGATGTAAAAGGGTTACGTGTTTCTGGGGGTGTGAAACGGGACAGCCTCCTCGCTCAGCGCTCCAGCGCCAAGGCGCGAGCCGTTGGACTCTGTGATGCTGCAATTGTTGGCCTGATGGGCCCGATTAATAGACATGGGGATCCCGAGTCAAGTCTTCCTAACACCACACAAAGACTAGAATAACATACACCACAAAGATGCTGCCTGTTGTGAGGGAAGGAAATTCTTCCCAAACGCCTGGCCCAGCTGATTCAGAGTTTGGTTTCCTGTTGCAGAGATGGAGTTTGAGAGGAAAGCAAAGATGGAGACCGGCAAATATCATATCCAGATGCATAGAGAGGGAATATGGAAGGTTCTACACATAAAGGTGGATAAATAAGAAAAGGGCAAGAGAGAATATAAGGCCTATAGTCCACTCCTATACAACCAACGGCGAACCTATAAAGTTTTTTTCTGTTTAAATGTTTTTTTTGCTTTTTATTCGTAAGTGGTCACAAAACAAAACTATTTCATCTTTGTTTCCCTAGGTGGCAAACATCAGTAATTTGCATAATTTGCATATCAACTTCCAATGTGTTGTTCATCTTATTATGCCAACGACAGGATTCATCGCATAAGATCTACAACACAGTTAGCGATTGAACTTAAATTTTCTTGTGGCGTTTAATATGCCTACCAGTATACATGTGGTGATTTGGATTTATAAATGCAAATCATGTAAAATGCTAAAAGTTGCTTTTTGGGGTTAACAAAACTGAAATTGTTCAGTGACAACATGGAATCAATAATTCACAAAAACTTCAATGGAAAGAATTTTGCTATAATCATAAAAACGTCAAGTCGGCTCCCTCCCTCTCTCCCCCTCCCAACCCTCCCTCCTTCTCTCTTTACCTATCTATCTGTCATTCTCACTATGACCATTTATGAGAACTTAAATATTTTCCATTATGTCTGTTTGGCACTTTTCTTCTATTCGTAACTTTGCCAAGATTTGGCCAAATTTCTTTTCATTTTGATGATTCCAGAACCTTGCAATACACTTGAATACTTATATCCTAGATGATCAACCTTTTCTGATAGCTTCCACACCATTTCTTTCAAAAATGCAATCACATGACCAGAACTTGACTTTATCTTTAAGTCTTTTTGGCACTTTTCTTCAATTCGTAGTACATTACCATCTACTGTAGATGTCATTGATCATAGATATGTGTAAGAAGTTTGTTTTTCCCCACAATAGCAACAATTATTATAATAACAGTAATAGAAATACTTCTACTACTTATGATAATGATACTAACGTTGCTCAAGGCAATCCATTATTTACCCACATCTAGGCAAGCTCACAAACCCTGTGCTCACATCACTAAAGGAATTCTCCCCACCAGGATCATAGATTCTACACCTAGGTGGAGAGTGGAAAATTAAGATCAACCTATTGCCAAAGAGCATTACAGCATTGCTGGTGCTTGAAACAGAGACTTTTGCATCACCATTCAAGGATTAAACCACATAACTACAACACCTCTACATGTACAACTTTATGAATGGCTTGAGGAAGATATCTAAACTCACTGGTCGGAACACAGCCAGAGATACAAAAGGATCAATTGAGACGTATGATGGCACCATTTGCTGAGAGTTAGAAGGGTGTTCATTCATATCGTTTGACATAGAGCTAACATCCTTCTGGCTCTCAGCTGACTATTAGAGTCATGTAACTAAGTAAACTAAGTCAACTGCCCTCTCTATGAACTTCATGTCACCTAGCCTGTTCACATGTGATATACAATCGACTCTAAAACGACTCTAAATTACTCCAAACCAACTCCAAACCGACTCTAAACCATCTCCAAACTGATTCTAAACTGACCCCAAACTGACTCCAAACTGACTCCAAGATGACTCCAAACCGACTCCAAACCGACTCCAAACAGACTACAACCAACTCCAAACTAACTCCAAATTGACTCCAAACTGACCACAAACCAACTCCCAACCGACCTCAAACTGACTCCAAACTGACCACAAACCAACTCTAAACCGACTCTAGACCAACTACAACCAACCAGTGTTTTTCACGTCAGTGCGACAGAGATATAATTCAGACAAAGAAAGATCTTGATTGAGCAACCTTTTAGAATTACACCGAACATGTATATCTTCCAGTAAAATTGCAAATCCTAATCTCCAACCCTGGACCAGCTGCTATATATCTAAACCTAACAATTAAAACCTAAACTAAAAATCAAATTGCAACCAAAGCCCTAAGCCTTTGTACTCAAACAAATAAAACCCAGAGTAAAGGTCAGATCATCTCTCTCTGTTGAGAGGTGGGAGGGTGTTGGGTCTAAGTAATGAATATAAGTTGATGCTCTTATGTCTCTCAATGGACGATAAACAGATCAATCACTCACAACTTGATTCTGAATCTATGTAATGTTTGTGACCTCTTTTTTCTTTTTTGTATCCATTATTATAATCAATTTGATCATACACTGCTCAATTTAGAGACATTTTGGTCATTTTATGAACATTTTGAACAGTAAATGCCTACTAAATGATGTCAAACTTACAAACATACATATACAAGAAATAACATTCCTGAGAAAATTGTCCTTTGAATCTTGATTCATAATTCAATAACCATTTTTAAGTTTTAAGAACAGAGAAAAACTTTTCTTCGTACTGAAATAATATTAAGTAAGATGTCCAGATTGGGCTGATCAAAGCGCCCATGGCACCTAAACATTTAACATAGCACATATTACAACAAACATTATTAACGATCTTGAAGCTGTTGCTTTATAACTTAAATGTGAGTGCATATCATCATACATGTATTGATGCTAATAAAAACTGCCCTTCAAGAAGAAACAAATCTTCAGGGGAAAAAAGATTAGCACTGGAAAGGCTTCAAGAGAATTGACACAGACCTACATTACTCGACCAACAAGGAATAAGAATCATTGTGAGAGATATCTATCCAGCCTCAGAGCAAGGCCTTATATTGTTGGCATCTATTATGATGAAGTGTTTTGAATCAAAGCAATTAAATTCTCCTTCAGAAAGGGGGAATTCCCGCATCTTGGCTGCTCACCAATGGCAAAAGTCCAGTTATGATAGAAACATAAAGACATACAAGACAAGGCGTTCCCAACTCAAGCTATGCTTTCCGGGTTTTCGCCTCCTTCCGTATCTGAATTATTTACTGTATACTCTATGTTGAAATAATTGTTACATATATCATGTATATATACATTGTGTTTCATATTGTTCTGTTGAGAAGGAAATAAATGTTAATAAATACACACAAAAAATACCCCAAAAAATCTGTTCGGAACCACAAAGGTGTTAACTTTTTGTTGAATGATACAAGTTAATGCCTCTCTGGCTCTCAGCAGTTGATATAGAGAGCAAGAAGGTCATTCATTCATATGCTTCAACACAAAGTCAACACCCTTCTGACTTTTCATTTTCCCATTAATTGTTTGGTGTCACCTGTGCCTGGGAGGCACCAACCGAACCAAATCACTTTAACTCTTTGGTCTCTCCTCCCAGTATAACGGAAAGGGGGTGTGCTCTCATCAGGCAATATAGGTATAGTAGTCATTTTCAACCATCATGGTGCTACTAAATTCACATAATGTAGTACTAATAATAATCTGGATTTATGTCGCACTTAATACAAAGCACCGTCTCTAAGCGCTTTACAGATCACCCCGTCATCGGATTCATTCACGCACAATGTGCGTCCTTCTTTCGTCATCCTACCAGGTACCCATTTTTCTCCTGGGTATGGAGAAGCAAATGTGATTAATGCTTTGTCAATGGACATTAGCGCTATGTCAGGGATCGAACCCACGCCTTAGAATTTCAAGTCAAGTGTTTGAACCACTGGACTACGACACCTCAAGTAAACTTTAGAAAAGAAGGTTTTAATCATTCTATTCAATTTCATTATACAATTTGACACAGACAATGATTGTTTCATATTTGTTATTTTGGATTTCAAGAAGAAAGACAGCTCTTTCGTCAAAAAAAAATTAAATACAACATCAAAATTTTGGCAGTTCAATAACCTACAGCATTTCAGAGGGTTAAAGACAGGAATTATCAAAAAAGTAGATGGAATTACAGAAAAGCTGATTATTCAATGCCATGATTTCCATATAAGATTAACAATCAGCTGATTGTTCAGGATTTCATTGAACAGATTTGCAACTTGCTGAAGCAAGCTGAGGCAAATGGCAGGATTACGATCGAAACAACAAGGAGGCTTCCTCAATTCCATACTTCTCCTTTCCAGCACAACACACGATAACACTTGTGAATGACGTCTGCCTTTCCTAAGGGCAATGCGTGGACATACATGTAGCTTATGAATGCACCAACGAGATTTGCCCCCGTTCTGCTACAACCTGATACTCAGACGTAAATGACGTCAGTTGATATGAGGGTTAACGACTTCGTACTAAGAACTTGAACAAACAAGCCAAACTTGATTAAATGCTACATATATGCCTGTGAGCAAGGCTACCCATGGCAATAATTAAATGTAGTCTAATTCCAGGGTTTTTGTAAGCCATGATATCTTACCGTTTTGAAGAACTTTGTTTCATTTTAGAGTTCATATGTTGAGAAAATTTCATCAAAATGCCACGAACTACTATCATCATATTGTAATAGAACTTTTAAGGGTCAAATTATAGTTTTGTTTCATTGTTGAATTAGACACAAAAAGAAAGTTTTGGCTCAGAGCCTATGTAGGTGTTAGTCTTTAGGCAAACTAATTCAGACCCTGCACAATATGTTTTGAGGAAGGAATGTGTGGATCTGCATATTGCAGACTAAACATTGCACTGTGATATCATTTCAATGTGTTTGAAATCAGACTTGTGTTCATTTGGTTTTTTAAAAGCCTGATTTTCAGCAAGATTGTGTTTGAAATGCACTTGTTGTGTTTGAAATCAGAGATCTGATACATGCTACAATAAGGAGTCTTTAGGACTGGATAAATGAAGTTGCATGAAAATATGTGTCCAGAACAAACCATTTTTTCATTTTTTTCCCCATTTTTTTTCATGAGAAGGTTAGTATATCATTTTGATACAGAGCTGGTAAATACCTGAAAATACTCCCTTGATTACGCTTACATCAGTAATATTAAAGGTAATACAAAGTTTTGGGAAATTTTGAAAAGTGGGTCGATAGTGAATCTTTACAATTTTGATATATTTGGATGCCCCTTTGGATGTATTATGAGCACTAAAAAAAATCAACCCCTAAAACAATTCTGTTTTCGAGAAAAATTGAATATAAAAAATTATCGGTGCTCCCGATAAATTTTGACAAATTTCAAATAGCCCCTACGGCCGTGCAATGGTAGCTGCGACCATGAAAATCTCAGAATATGTAGTTGTGATATATAATTTCCAAACGGGAATAGCTAATCAGTTGATTTTAGTCAAAAAACATTGTTTCATAGCTAAATTGATATCTTGACCTTGAAAGGGAGCTATACAACATAAAGAGTTTATCATTTATAATTTCATAAATTTAGACTTGATTTCAACCGGAGCAACGATCAATGAATATTGTAGGAAAGCATATGCTTCCAATATGTTAATTTGAACCAAATTCATGACCCCATACCAAAACTTTGTATTACCTTTAACTAAATTTTCATTCAGATATGTCAAATAAGAACCTTTCATTCTACAACATTACTAACTGTCATCAATTTTGCAATCCTGACAGTTTTTTGTGCAAGTCTTACTTAGCTATTTATCTCTCAAATCATAATTATCGGCTTTCAAAGAAAAAAACAATGAATAAAGCCTTTCAATGGTAGTGGCAAGGATGGAGCTTATTACTAGCCCATTATTGACATTTCTATTTCTTTCTAAAGTACTTTCATCCTCTATTTTTAATACAAAATCAATCATGTTAAAGTCTCATTTTGCATTAATAAATGAGCTTTCAGGAAGCTTGCTTTGAGCAAAAATGTGTTTCAAAATGCGCTATTTTCTGTGATTTATCTTAGCTCTGGCTACAAATCTCATAGCTTACACATCCTTCTGATCGTTATTCTGGGTTTGAAAGAAATAGTATGAAGACGGTCTTTGAATTGTTTTGGTAAGGACGTTTGTCAATGCTATAGTGTCATCAATGCGACTGTGTATGAGCATAAACATCTCTTGAATGACGATACTGGGCTTCAAACAAAGCTTATAAATTAGGCATTTGGATGTTAATAGCAGGGATGAAGCTTATTCTGTAGTATTTCTAGCTGGCCGTGAACATTATCTAATATTTCATGATATTCAACCTCTCCTTTCAATGCAGAATCAATCAAGAGTATGATTACTTGCAACAAATTCATAGGACCATTTTCCTCAAAACCTCTTTCATAAATATCAGTATTAAAGTCTGTTAGAAGGGTTTGTTATTGCAAGAATAGCTTGGCAATTGTTGATATGTTGTTTGTATCCAAATTATTTGTTAAGTTGTAACATTCATAAGTTACACATTTTGAATACACCTTTTTTTTCACAATTCAAGAGGAAGATTTTTAAAAAAATACACGACACATGGTTCAGTAATGATGAATAAAATATTTTGGGTATTCAATAGCCATAAAGCCATACAATTTTACAATTTGATATCAAAAAGGAGATACCTTAATTCCTCAAAGTCTCTTTTAAAAACATTTCTCTGTTCTGAAGAAAATACAAATAGAAAAATGACAGAGTTTGATAAAAGTTCCTGTAATTTCCAGACAATCCCAAATATAGTGGCACTTCATGCCCATCTAAAAAAAAATATCATATTGAGAGATACTTTAAAAATAGATCAATAATTCTATATAAACAATGGATTTATGAAATTTGATAACTAATCAAATATTGAATAACACTAGGAAATATAAATACTGGTTTGTTTCGACAGAGTTGGAGAGGGTGATTTTTTAAGAGAATAAAGCAAAGAAATATCAGACAATTTTTGAACTTGTCTAATGGCTACATGTACACTGAATGAAAAACATTAGAGGTGGATTTATTTCAAGTAATGGCTGAAAGCTAGGCCTACGGACGCCTGCACGAGATACAGCAGGAACAACATAGTGCACCACGACGCCACTATTAATTGCCTCAACATGATACAGCTAGCTGAGCATGTTATTCAAGGTCGCTATCTACATAGCCGGCTTCAACACAGAATTACATGATGTTAAAGACAAAGTTGAGGCCTCATCAAGTGATTATATCGGAAAGAAAATGTCAGTAGTTATGAATTGTAAAGTTTATGTTTTACATACGAACGAGTGTATGTTATGATGTTTTTGGAATCATCAAAATAACAAGAATTGACTCACTCTTGATGAAAATCATATCCATTGCACACAACGATGGATATATGGGACTACACACACATGTGGCATAAAAGCTTGGTCCAAACTGTTTAGCAATTTCTTGCCATATTTTTGAATGTGGGTCATTAAAGAGCAATCCTTATCAGGGAGCATTTCTAGGATGATATTCTTCTGAACTGGCATACATAGAACAGGAAAGCTCACAAACGATTCATCATCTTCACCAGATCTCTATCTTCTCTTCAAGTATTACAAGGTGTTTAGAAAGCTTAGTATTAAATCATTTTAATAGGATCCTTCGCATGACCTTTTGGCGAATCATTCAAGCTATTTGTGATCGGTCGAATAAAAATGAAAAGTAAGTCACCAAGGAGTGTATTCTTGTGTTGTGTACATTATGAAACAAGACATTTCTAGCTTACCTATGATATGCATGTCTATCATTCCTTACTATAACCCTCACCAATTAAATATCACATCATACTATTAAAGATCAATCAATAAACCCACCTCAGAGAAGTCTTCATTTATTGAACCTTATCAAATTTTGTTCCATTGTCAGATTTGTGACTTTTTCAAGTTACTGGTTATTTTGAGCTACCAAGTCACATATTAAACTTTACCAACATGACATGGCTAGATTAAGAGTACTATTGTAAAATCTTAGTCAATGTTCTCTTTTGTTTTTCAAAATATGCAAAATATGCTTTTTATATCTAAAAATGTATAATACACATCCTGTATGTTTTATATAGTGAACTACATTAACAAATGGAAATAATGATCTGCTGAATGTGTTGAGGGTATCATAGTTACTATCTAACTTTTGGAAGGAGAGGTATATTGTCCACAACATGACGGATGCAACATTAGGTACCTTTAGAAAATGTAGGCACAAAAAGAGGCGTCCAGTACGCTAAAGGTGAAATATTTCGTCATGTTACTTTATGAATTAAATATCCTTTGTGATATATCTGAATAAAAGTTTAGGTAAACAATAAGCCTCATCGCAACAGTGCATTTATATAGTTACCTTCTCCATATCCTAATTATTTGCTTCTAGCTTCATGTGATAACATTATGATTTCCAACATTTATGCATTTTGTGTTCCTGACAAGTATTTTAGTGGCACTAAATATGTTAAGCTACCTTAGTCTAAATTGGAGGTGAAAAATTCCTCTAATTATGATGGTATCTTTCTATGGATGATTTGGGGGTCTTTGTGCCGTGGATCATATGAAGAGAATTCTAACAATTCTAAAACCCACACATACAAAAAAAAAATTAACATGATTCTCAGTTCCTTACCTAAACGTTGAGATTTTCTTTTGAATCTTAAAGGGATGCTTCTTTTTACATTCTATGACATATGAACAAGCCATTTAAAGAAATAAAGATAACCCACAGCATGATAAAGGGTGCATGAACATTAACTCACTGACAACTACACTCTCTCACTTCTTTAGGCTTAATACAGGGTCCACCCTGCTGTCACAAGCAATTGGTTAAACTACCTTTAAACATACCTTGTCATGCTGTAATTTTTAAATGGGATTTCCATCGCTGGTGACACATAGTCAATTTCCAGGGGCAACGATCGATCACAGACCAATTAGGGGATAGATTAAAAGGTTGCCGAGGTCAATAGCATTTTGTGATTATATTTAAGTAGTTTGGTGGGGTCTGAATAGGGCTCTAATGTACGAAGTAAATCAATGGGTAGTGGAGTGCTGGTACTGTGTAAGCATAATGCATTGAGGAGTCAGTTTATGCCAGTTTACACAAGGCATGGTAAACCATCTTTAAAGAAAAATATCTGGCGAAAATAAAATCATATAAGCATAATGTACTTCATATAAACACAGAGATCAGTGCGTGCGCACAGACACAATTGAAACTCATACATGTAGTTACTCATTTTCAATTCCACTTGCTTTGTTTAAATTTGAAATGACTTTATTTTGATACAGAAATTTCTCTTTTTTTTTTTTGCATTTTACCATTTTATTTCTGAAAGAGGCTTTCTATTTCTTTATAAAGTTGTGACTTTAACATCTAAAGAAGATACAATTTTATTACTGAGAAAAGTGACATTCTCATATATTGCAGAGTCATGATGACTAGGTCCCTAAAATCTCTAAGAAGCAAAAATGAAATGTATCTTATAAAATTTGACTCATGGGGGAGGAGTACATTGTGTATAAATTGGTATAATCATAGACTTATTTGACGTGTATTAAATGTAGAACCTTTGTTTGGCCTGAGGGAAAGGAGGAGGGGGGGGGGAGCGCAAGTACCGACATGACCCCCTGAATCAACTACTGACATCCTCTGCAAATTAAGCATCTTTTTAGTCAGTCAGAGTTTCCACATATGTAATATATTATTAAAGTAATACAGAATAGGTACAGAGGATATGAAGAAGCACTGTGAGAATGCCAGCTTAATAACTTCAGTAGGATGCTACAGTGCTTGCTACATTAATAAAGGCATTTGTATTTCCGATCATGTCTGTACATTGAGGCCGACACTTCTACGACAGAGACAGAATATCAATCAAACTTGCTCGATGGAGAGAAAAGAGAAAAAAAAGTGAGAAACTAAAAAAGGTAAAGAAAGGGTAAAGGAAAGAGAGTGAGGGTGCATGGGAAAGAAAGACAGAGGGTGAGCGTGGAAGAGAGAGGGTGAGCGTGGTAGAGAGAGAGGCGGAGAGACAGTGATAGAGGAAGGAGGGGAGGGGAGGAGGAGTGGGGAGGGAGAAATAGAGAGAGAAAGAAATAAGGAGAGGAAAGGTAGAATCAGAATGAGCTAGAGAGAGAGAGAGAGAGAAAGAGAGAGAGAGAGAAAGAAAAAAAGAGAGAGAGAGAAAGAAAAAAGAGAGAGAGAGAGAGAGAGAGAGATAGAGAGAATGTGAATACATAAAAAGCAAGTAATGGAGAAATAAAATAAGTACGTTAAAAGCTACAAGAACATCACTGTAGTTCTAATAGTAAATACTCTGCTACCTCTCAGCAGATGATATGTACATTTGGGGAGAGGTGTAGAAAAGAGCACTGGCAAGAGAGAAGAGAGAGAGGGAGAGAGGGGAGAGAGGGAGAGAGGGAGAGAGAGGGGGGTGAGCGAGGGAGAAGAATGAGATGATAGAGACAGACTGAAAGACATAGAGAGTGGGAACATGCACAGAAGCAATGAAGAGAAGAGAAGAAAAAAAGAGGAACAGACATTTTGAAATACAAAAGAGAAGACAAGATTATGAAACACCAAGAGAGACAGAAGGAAAGGAAGAGAAAAAGTGAGTGAACAAGACAAATTAGAGAGAGAGAGAGAGAGAGAGAGAGAAAGTGGGAGGGAGAGGGAGAGCAAGAGAGAGAGAATGAGAGAGAGACAGAAAGAAAGAAAGAGACAGGAGACAAGTCTCGAGGACCTGCTTGGGCTTGGGGGCACGCAAAGATGACATATCATCTAGTCGATGTGCCAAGACAATTTTGCCAACTTTTATGTCTCATTGGCGAGGTGATGGGGAGGTGATGGGGAGGGAAGGGGGGGGGGGGGG
>BEXV01000343.1:242227-255834 GCA_003118195.1 Hemicentrotus pulcherrimus | reverse complement strand
GACTACACGAACACGTGGCGAAAAAAACCTCCCCCCCCCGAGTTTTACGATAAACATGACATATTTAAAATATGAAGGCATTTGAAGAGCCATACTTTTCAGGGAACATGTCTTATCTGATGTTCTTCCACACTTGCATGATAACAAATGATAAAGTTCACGAATTATTTTTCACCTCTTCCCAGAACTCAACCTTCTCTTTAAATTGGTTAGTCTAAATCCAGGATCCCCACTTACACACTTTCATACAAAGGCAGAATAACTACATACGCTTTGAAATCAGGCTGCATTAATGATAGCCCCGTAAAAGAAGTGGTAGAAAGAGAATTAGAAGTAAAAAATAGTATAAGTATAAGTACATGTAAATGTAGAAGTAGAAAAGTAGAAGTAGAAATTTTAAAAAAGTAGAAATTAAAACAAAGTAGTAATAGTAGAAGTAGAGAAATTAGAAGTAGAAAGGGTAGAAGTAAGAAATAGAAGAAAATAGATAGTAGAAGTAAGAAATAGTAGAAGTAGAAAAAGTAGAAGTAGAAGAAAAAAAGAAAAGATACAGAAGTCGTAGTGTTGGTGTTGGTAGTAGTAGCAGGAGTAGTAGTAGCAGTAGAAGTAGCAGTTGTAGTTATAATAGTAGCAACAGCAATAGCACTATAAAAAGAACTCATCAGATCACATCTTGACTGATTGAAAATGTTAAGATAGTGCATCTTTATAGCAAATATATAGGCCTATACCATCCTATGACCACAGAGGTTATTGATGAGAAAGTCACAAAGTTATTCTGTGCCCAATACTAGTAGAGTGAGTGCCGATGAGGGTATTACAACACAGACTGATAGGGTGCCCGGTGCATGGTGATAAAGATAATGTAAATATTACCAGTGTCCAGAGTACCTGGGTAACAAACTTCCCCAATCAGGGGCGATTCTTCCTTGAGCCTAAAGAGGCAACAGCTTCGTAGCATCCCTAACATGATGAAGTGATCAGGTCTTCTTGATCAACCATTCACACCCACAATGATAGACCCTGTATACAGCCACTCAGTAACTATGCATGCCTGATGCAACAGGTTGAAGAATAATGGAGGAATGGAAAGAGTAGTGTCTACTGAAGCAATAAGAAGCGTAAGTTTCTGCTAGAGCAGATATTCAAATGCATTTGTATGTAAAACAGAAGTGAAGATGGAAAAGCGAGAGTCTCGAATGACAGCAAGATCTGCACAGCAGGGATTGCGATTGAAGAATCTCTGTCCTCGGTCTATCCTCCGCCTGGGAGATAAAATCACAATACACAAGTGAATTCGCTCTTGGCGATCTTATGTAAGATGCTATCAAGAGAAAGTAAGAGCTTAGTCAAGGGAAGAATAAAGCCTGTTGCACAACATACAAGAGCGTTGCAATATGGAGGCAAGCAAGAATGAAATATATTATGATCGCAATGCTGGTCTATTGTCTCACGACCAAGCCACTTCTCACAGATTTCCATTAATATGGTCATTTGGAAAAAGAAAATGGTTACCATGGCAATTTCCTCTGTCGAAAGCAATCAAGAAGCCGTAAGTTTACTTCAGAGGCAGCGGCAACGCATACGATTTGTTTAATTGGTGGCAATTTGATTTCCCCTTAGAAATATGATCCGTTTACAGCAGGAAACATTTGATAATTAGTGCTTTGATTTGAGCTCTGGACAATTACCTCATTTAACGACCTTTCAAGACAGAGTCTTGGTTTATGTATAACAATGAAGAAAAACTCGAAACGTTTCCAACGAAATGACTTAATCATTCCCTGTTTAGTTAGCAAAAATAAGATATCTGGATTAATTATCACATCGTTTTTAGAAATCAATCACGTTGTCTTCATATTTATACAGTATAGAAAAATGATGTGTATTTTAAATGGATTTAATTATAATGGTAAATCTTTGGATATCTCACTAGTGTATCGAAATAAATTCAGAATAGCAGGCATATTTCATAATTTAAAAATGTGCAAATTCTAATATGATCTCCAAAAATAATTGATTATTCAAAGGGCAGTAAAGTAGATGATTCAAATAAAATACAATTACTTCCTAATATTTCATAGTGCCGACAACACAAATTTACAATATTTTATTCATCAAACATGGTGAATACACACACAGGTAGACTTTCCCCTCAAAAAAATACAATCAAGGTGATATAAAGAGTGTACCGGTATAGCAGATTATGCAACTATATATTATATTGTATAATTACTTACTCAAATGATCTTGCTTCCACAATACTAGCTGCAATACATAATAGTCCAGACTCAAGAGTACATATGTTCTTGAAAAACCTCAACAAACCCAAGACAAATTTCCAATACAGGATGAAACAAAAACCGCTGTATACTTCCTCACCAGGAGATGGTTCAAATAATGACAATCCACAGATCAGAGTGTACATCCAAAATGGATATAATAGGTAACCTTCCTCAAAATCTCTGAAAGAAATATGAGAAGGGCGAATTAAGATAGGAAGGTTGAAATGGACAGAGGTGTATAAGATACATGCAGATCACAACGTTGATAGACTTGATAAATGGGGAGGATTCGCCAGCCATTGTCATACTAGCATTGTCATACTGGCATCGCCAAACATCAATTGATGGGTGGACTGTGTAATTTTCATTGGGCTTTGGACATTCCTGGCATTCTTCTGATTTGGGCTAAGTCAACAAATAAGTCAAGTACTTGTTATGTAAGCAGAAAAACACCATTCTTGTTGAAGCAGAGTATATCGTAAGTGACTTTTACGGATGCTTTATGCAGAACTTACAACTGAATAATCCTACTAAGATTTTTTTACACTTGTATGCTTAATAGCAAAAGGAATATGCATTAAAAGTTTCAAATTCTCAGAGGCTGACAAAATGAGTAACATATTTACATTCACCATAAATGATAATTTTTTTTTTTGAAGAAAAGACTTGCAAATTACAAAATTTAGTATTGTGATTCAAATACAGACATTATCACTCAAATAAAAAACAAGTTGTATCTTGAAATTAATTCTTCAAAATATTTGCTTCCTTGTCATGTTGCTTCCTAGGCTGTAGCACATTCTGGTTTGTGTTGCTCCAAATGATATAACAGTGCAATATCAATTCCAGTCATTAATAACATGCTTTTGTTCATCCGTACTTCAAAGCAGTCTACCGGTAAGTGTTTTTGCAATTCTCATGAGTAGTCATCAGTATATGTTACTCCTTATCTATAAGTGTGTTATTGATGCAATGGCTATATTTGTTATGGTTTTGAAAACCATGTTTTGAAAGAAGCATGAATACCCATGCGTACATGTACATGATGCTGAAACGGTCTTACAAACATATGGGTAATTCAATAAATTAGGGACCCACTTTGTGACATTTTTGGTGTCCCACTTACATAAGGAATCCACATGCTGAGATATCTCTGAGATATCTCTGAGATATATATCTCAGCATCTTTTACATTTCTTACTAAAGCTCCGCGGTTTTGATTCTTGATTCTTTTCATCACAAAAAAATTTGCACATAGGCTAAACAGCTACCAAATACATACACGCTTATCTACAGTATCCAAAAGAAACATGCACAGATAATGGCCTAATACTGTTTTCACACTGGCAATATTTTGCTTAACCCCATACTATAGGTGGGGTTAAGGGGGGTGTTATAGCCCCAGATATTGTACGGGGTTAAGCCTATTCCACTTTCTGTTCAGACTGGCTTTCACCAAAGTGGGCTTAAGTTGGCTAACCCCACCTATAGTACGGGGTTTACTAACCCAGCGAAATATCAGGGCTAACTCAGCAATTGTGGTTCTAACTCCAGCTAACCCCACAATTGCGGTGCCAAGCTAATGAATGAGAACAGAAAGGAAAAATAGTCCGGTACTACGCAATGGAGCGTATCGCAGCTGGCCAGATGCGAAGTATGTCCAATCATAACATTCACGATATCCGGGGTTAACGAATTGCAGTGAAAACAGCGTGAATTTTCTTATTCCAGAATAGGCGCTAGTACTGGACTAAAAACTGCGTGTGTGAAAAGCCCAAAAAATGGTCCGGGGTTAAGGATAGTATGGGGCTAAGCAAAGTATGGGGGTTAAGCAAAACCAGTGTGAATAGAGTTTGGGGCTAAGCAAAGTACGGGGGTTAAGCAAAACCAGTGTGAAAAGAGTATAACTGATCTATGGCAATGGATCAACAAGGCAGTATATCATTGTGTACAGTCTAACCTGATTCCTGAGACCAGAGTTCCACTTTGAATTGAAAGAAAACCATCAATGCACATACATGTGGATTAAAGAAAAGAATGAAGAAGAAAAAAAAAGCAAGGGGAAAAAAAANAAAAAAAAAAGCTTGGGGCCCCCTGCTATTGACGATAAAGTGAAGAGCGAAATAGGGCAATAAACACCTATTCACAAAGCTGTCTACTCTGCAACCCCATTGTTCAGGTAACTTTTAATCCTCCAGAAAATGGGATGGGTTGTCAAATCCTCTCTTAGAAAATGACTGTTAAAGAAGAACCTCAAATAAAAAGCAACCACACCACTATTTAATCTCACCTGATTCGATTCTTTGAGGCTTCCAGAATATGAAGTTAGAGGGTAGAGACATGGAACGTTTCTTTTTCCAATTCATCTTTTACCTCAACTGGACTTTCGAAGATGTAAAAACACAAATATCAAGATAAAAGTCTCAAACCGGTCCAAATTTTTCTTCATCTGTGTTGTTGGATGAAGCTAGGTTCTTAATGATTCTTCAAATACACAATGTTATTATTGGAAACATATGCATTATGCAAGACGTGAACTGACTCTCATCTCTGATAAAAAAGAACTTGGAAAAGGGCGGATGCAGATGTTGATGAAATATCCTCCAAAATCCTTTGTATCCATATTTCCTGGACAATGCACTCTTAAATTACATATTTCCTGAATTCTGCAGAAGACACATTCCTAATGAAATCCCAACAGATAAATGAAACCCTGATTAAGAATTTAGACTGTCTAAGATCATGGACCTAATGCTAAGATAATAAGTATCTTTGTGGCTGTTTGACCATTGACAGGCAAGGTGACTGCACTTTGTTCCTGCTACAGAGGTACACAAACCCTCTTTTCATGGATGAATGAGTGCTAAAAGGGTATATAAAACAAAAAGCTTACATTCATTACAGTCAGCTGAAGTGTCTTAGTCGAGTGGTTTAAGCACTCGCCTTGAAATGCACAGGTTGTGAGTGTGATCCCCGACAAGGCACTAATGTTCTTTGGCGAGGCATTTATCTACATTTGCCACTCAAAACCAATTGTGTTGGTAATTGCTTATGGTAGGAATACTCCCCAGGGAGTGGAGATGGTGCACATTGTGCGAGAATTAATTTGATGACCGATTGGTATTCCGTATTAAGTGCTTTATGAATCCAGATTAATATTATTTTTATCACACAGCTATTTACACTCATATGGATACAGTGTCACTAAAATATTGTATTTGGGTGGAGTTCTGAATTCTCGTAAACATGTATGATTCAAAATTAAAATTTGCTAACCATAGGGAGATTAGATGTTCAGTAAACCATGGTTGGATTGGTTTGGAGAGAATCAGCATTGCACTTGATTCTCTTGGTTGCATTCTACCATTATGAATATTTCAAAAATACTTGTGTGGTGACTGCTTTCAGTAGGAACATATCGCTTTTTTGCAATATACAGAAGTGTCCAGGTGGGATGGGGTATGGATAGTAGCTAACATATTTGAAATGAGCTATATATCTTCTTCTTGATACAGCCAATTCAATTCTGTGTTATTCCACACCCAAAAAAATTTTGATATAAAACCAAGCACAATTTTTAAAAATATTGACCAATACCTTAAAATGTCAAAAATTATCAACAGAAGCACTTAACATTGTCATGTTATTACAAGAAATACATCGAGAGGTTGATAAGAGTTGCCCTATGGAGACAAAATGAAGCTTTGGAATAATCTTCTTGCAACCCTGGCTTTGAGTTGAAATGATTCTTACTGTGTCTATCGGAACTCTGCAGCCATTTCCCAGGTACTGTTTATATTTGACTAAACACCTACTGAAAGAGAGCAGGAGGCAAGCAGGAACAGATCAGACTATTTACATTCGTTCATGGCATGTCACCATTTTGGTTTTGACTGCATTGTACATTAAATCATGGATAAATAAGCAATGTTTCACGATGAAATATAAACATAATTAACATTACTTTCTACGCATGTATTGCACATGCATCAAAATCTCATGGCAAATTTAAATCATAAATAGGATGATACAGATTAGAATACACCATTGTAGATGATGACTTTGAGTACACTATCCTACCATTGCCCCTTTTATCGGTAACAACTTCTGTGAGGTTTGGTACAATACACCCACAATTTACTTCTGAATCATTACATTCCTCAGCGAATTAGATGGATTGAAATAAAGATTTTATAAAAACAAATACTTCTGGAGTTTGGAACAATAAAAAGGAATTCTGACTGTTGGTATAATGGAGTATTTAGAAATACTTGGATTAGAGGCAAAAAGTATAAGGAATTGGTGGGGATATTGATTTGTGGCTAGATTACTTGGGGTGGAATGGAGGGTCAGATTAACCAAACCGAAGGTCTTTTTTAATGGTTCAAGTAAACTGTTTGAGAGGCTTTGAGAGATCATACCCAGTTAGGCTTAATTAATTTTCAACAGTTTATTTTAGGAATGCATTCAATTGTTTATTTTGGGAATGCATTCAATAGATGACTGCCCCTATTGTAGATAGACAGTGTAGTATTGAGAAAGGTAAAAATACAGATAGTGATCACTAAGTGATCTGATTGATTTTCTTGAAATCTCCAAAATGTATCTCTAACTTATTCCTAATTCATTTCCTCTCCCTTTTCTACATCAATTTCACTCTTTTCTACTTCTAATTCTCTCCTTTTCTATTTCCTTTCTCCCCATCCCTCAATATGTTTCACTAAGAAGAGTATTTAACTGGCAACGGCTTAAAACATGCATTACACAATTAGAAGTGAAGGCATTCCTTTTCCTATTACATATTACATATTACATACGGTAATCATTTGAGTCTTAGTTATAAAATCAATAAGGCCAATTTATAACCATGAAATTAATGTTTGTGGAACATGTCTGGATTTTTTAATTTCTAGTTTATTTGAATCAATTACACATCTTATTCTGAGTCTAGGGTACACTATTTGTTTCAAATTTTCTTATTTATTGCCAACCCCTATATTTTATTTTTAACCTTCCTTATATCACAAACCTGCATAGGCTATTACACTAATCAAACCAGTTAATGAGTTCAAGCATTTGCAATAGAGCAAATAAGTAGCCTACCAGCCTACGGCTAAAGATAACCATGTTCATATCCAACGTTGCATGACAGCAGAGAGAGAGAGAGAGAGAGAGAGGGGGGGGGGGGGGGGGGGGGGANAAATCAAAAGCTTGTGAAATATACAAACAAACAAACAGTGGTTTCCCACACACTAGCCTTCCAATACCTGGGAACAAAGCACAGGCCTTTATAATCAAAACAAGCTTAATTTATGCGCTGCATGTATAGCGTCAGCTCTGCTGCATTGCATTGCGCCAACAATAATAATGGCAGCATACACTGATGCAGTGCTCACAAGCATGGCGTGGTGTACAAGCTGCAAAAAGTGTACCAGTACGTAATGTCACTACCTTCTCATCGCCCGGGTATCGAACGAGCAGAGAGAATTATTTTGCCTGTCTTCTCATCCTCTCACAGTGCCTTAGATTCCTCCCTGCATCAATATTCTCACCATGCATATACATATGGCATGCTCCACACAACGCATACACACACTCTCACTTGTATATACCCTGTCAATCCACCCACACCCACACAACAATAATACACACATGATTACTTACCTCGCCTGCACAGGCCAGGGCAAGGCATCATGCATACACTCAATAATAACAGGCAAGCATGCATGTCTGTCTGTAGTATATAGCTCTATGGTCTGCATAAATCTCAAGCTAAAGGAGAGCTAAGGTGGAATAAATTTGTATATTTTCATCTTGCAAGCAGCTCTTCTAACTAGTTTAAACCAAACAGCCCTATGCAATACTTACAATGTCAATACATTCAGCATTAATTGAACATGTCATGAAATAAAGCAAAATACACTGATGACGGACCCACAAAAATAGGGGGAAAGTTGAATTATGGAGAGTGCAGAAAATTCAGTTTTATGCAAATTTACTTTCAAGTATGGTTATCACAAGGATTAGACAGAAAACAAGATTGGAAAGATTCTCTCTTGACCATATTCATCACACCTTCAATCATGAAGAAACTCAAACTTCTTGAATCTTGGCCGTTAACCATTTCAGTACAGAAGCAGCTAATATTGCTGAAATGAAATACATCTATTTTGCATTGAAATTTTCCTACAATATGATAGCCATTTATTTAAACAAAAAGTACAATAAATACCAATCATCCATAGGTGAACTGCTTATACCGAGAATGACTGACCAGAATATGAATGACCAAACATCCATATACTAGTATTAAATACCTTTAGAGATTGAAACATATTCACAACCAAATATCACAACACATTTATGATATAAGCATGGAAATATTTTTTTAATAAATGTTACATGCATGTAGGCCTTGCTTTTCTCTGTCTATAAAAGCTGAATCAGTGAGAAATAATTTATTCTTTTACAATGTTTCAAGTTTCCATCTACAACATATGCTATCATATGAAGATGTGAAAGTATTATGAGTTATTCTAAACCTTCATATTTAAATTTGAGGTCTATTGTAAATTAAATTCCTGTAACCTTTACTGCATCCTAGTAATATTGGAAAGTGGCAATGGGTTAATGAAATTTGTAATGCCCAACTACTTAATGACATGTGTGAGTTTTAGTCAAGAACAATTAGTAAATGTACAATATATCAACTAATAGGGCACATATTGGGCCCAATATGGGGCTTCTTTTTTTTGTTTCACTTGCACGGTATCTGTTTGTGCGATGTATAGTTTCAATCCCTGTTCAAGCTATCCTACAAATCCTACAATATAGATGATTGAAAGCTATATCATTTTCTTACAACTCCGCTAGCTAGT
This sequence comes from Hemicentrotus pulcherrimus, assembly GCA_003118195.1. Classification (NCBI taxonomy): domain Eukaryota; kingdom Metazoa; phylum Echinodermata; class Echinoidea; order Camarodonta; family Strongylocentrotidae; genus Hemicentrotus; species Hemicentrotus pulcherrimus. The sequence goes on along the minus strand of BEXV01000343.1, from coordinate 246,671 downwards.
ATATTTTGTGGGGAAATTATGTATTCATTACTTCTTTATATAATCTTCTTTGAAGTTTGAGACCTTATAAACTTATTAAGGAGAGCTTTAATATATTGCCAGTATGTTTCAGGAACTCCACTTACAGATAAAGAAAATATAATTTCAACCATGCTATCAAAATGAACAAAAAGTATCAAGAGAAGGAGTCATAAAGGAATTAGGAGAGGTAGCTATCTTCTCTTCACTGGAAAGACTTACACTATCTACTATTTTCTATGACTGAATGGAATAAACTGCTACCTTTTATTTTAAAGGTTGCAGAAAAATTATAGCCCATGCATTTCCTCTTTAAGGAACAGGAGAGCTTCTTTTCCTTCCAACGCTTAACAATTATTTCACTAGAATCATTATGTGACTGTTGATCCCAGTTGGGCTTTGTGAATATCACATGATCATGAATCATGCCATTGCGTAATAGCTATTTAATGGTTTTCCAGATGCCCCTCACCATTACTGATTCATCAACGATTGCTCACTCAAAGTCATCACTGCTGTCTGTTGACCCTAGACTTATGTCAGAACATGATGGAGACCAAGTAAACACTTCACACCTTTGCTTGATTGCTTCATCCTAAGATAGGACCATGACAGCATGGCTACAGCCTATAAGACCGAGACTTCAAGAGACTGACAGCCTACAGGACTGATGGCCCATGAGAACAATAGCTCACAAGACCTATAGCCCACAAGACCGATTATGTCAGTCTTGCAGGCTATCTGCCAGCTTTTCTGAGGATTTCCAAAAATCTACTTGGGATGTCCATGACATCATGCACAAAGTGCTAATGATTTTTTTTTTTTTGGCAGAGAACAACACTTTGGTTGTTTGTATAAAAACAAAGAACAAAAAGCTATTCATAATTTTAGGCTATCTGTGCCTTCCTGGTTTACAGTCATCTAGCCTACCTTGAATTAAAATGACTTAAAGTGATTGGCTAGCTTTGCAAATAGCCGATCTAAAAACTTCTCAAACTAAATGAAACATGTGTATGGGAACATGTATTAGTACTCAAAAACCCTGAAAACTACCATTGTATACACTGAAAAGCTGTAAGTTCAATGCAAACCACGATTTTGTATAATATTGCGTCTCTGAGACCTTTTAAATAGAGACCGTTACTCGAGTTTTCAAATTATTCCCAAAGGTTTTATGACTTGAGACTCTCAGAGCCATATTTAAAAATTATACCTTGCATGTTTATACCATTTTCAAGTAACAGAATTAGATATTTTTAAATTCCGAACAATGTTAGCCTATCACTTTAAGAAAAGAAGCTATATCACCATATTTAAAGGACAAAAGTAACATTTCATAAATAATAATTCAATGATCAAGATCATAGCTCTTCATCAAAACCATTTCAACCAACATAATTGACCTCCACCCACTGGGTAACTGCCCCCTTCAAGATACATGGTCAACCACATACCCTACATGGTTCAACATCATGGTGACTTGGAACTGCTCCATGAGGCCTACACAAGACATCTCATGTCTTTCCAGAGTCAGACTAACAGTATTGACTCAACATGTGTAATCTATCTAAGAAACACAAACTTTCCATAGGTATTCCTGTTGGAGTTATGATGTACAGAGGGAGTTGATGAAAACGAACTTTACAGATTTTGTTTTAACCCCCAATGACCTTTACACATGGCAGTTGACCTTTAATGTCTGTGAAATGATCTTCTCCAGATCACAACTTGAGTTTGTGTGAAAAGTCAAATTCCTGGAAGCAAAGATGAACATCCATTATCCCCTTTCATGTTAATCAGCCCAAAGGGGGAGATGATGAGACATTTATTTTGTCTTTTAAGAGCCAAAAGGGTGTTAGCTCAATGCTAATTAGAAAGAGTTAATGCCCTTCTGACTCCAAACAGACTACTCTAAAGAGTCCACTGAATAGGCCATTTCCATTTCATTCACCTGGTACGAATAAATGTTTCTCAATGGTCAGAATTCAAATTGCATATACATTAGTGGTTGCTAGGTATGATTATTAGTTGCCCAACCTAACAAAAAGTTTTAAAAAATAATGACCTATACCTTTTCTCTTCTGGCATACACGATTGGCATGTACAATTTGTACGGTGTGAGAACATTTTCAAAAGTTTTCAGGGAAAATGGTACCCAGATTTGCTGAATTAACTGAATTACCTGAAAGACACAATTCATCACCTACAAATGACTGGGTCAATGAATGCAAAATGAAAGCCTTCAGGAATCTGAACATTTCCGATTAAAAAAAATAGTTCCCAGAAAATTGGAAGACAAGTTATTTTATAAATGTTTTGAAACAAAAGAAATGGTAATCTTTAGATTTCCAATGAGGCAACATTACAATATTTATTTACTCAAGATAAACTAATACTGAAGAAAAAACAATTTCATGGATAAACTAATACTTAGGAATAAACAATTTCATGGAATAAGTGAATTTTCCAACATTTATCAGAGAAACTAAAGTATTTCATTTCAATGATTGCTTTCTCCCAAAAGGTTGATTAAGTAATTGGTCTGTTTAGAGCCAGAAGGGAGTTAGCTCATATATTTTTACACAGAGTTAACACCCTACTGGCTCTTAACAGACAATATACTTGTAATCAGTATCAGGGAATTAAAAAGATAACAAAAAGCTGGTTGAGTGTTGTATCATTAAAAGAAGTCGGAATTGTAAGTGTTATGACAATACCATTGAGTATCTACATATGAAATTTGAAGCAAACACTGTGAAAGATTTGATGCTAACTGATGATCAGCCTCGTGAAATAAAGCATGAGCTTAAGCAGAAACAACATTATAAATACCAAATTGTAAATTTTACACAATTTTCCCAATGCTAGCAGCAAAAAGTGTAATGCTGACTGATTATGATTATTGTGTATGTTGATGAGGAAGCATGGGGTATCATATTATTGTAAGAATCAGATCATTACTACTTTGCAACTTCTGCTTTTCGTTCTCAGTTTTACAGGGTCAGTCAACACCAAGGATTTCCATGAAAATATATTCATTCAGCAGTCATCGTCATCCGACTTACATGACGTTATCGTTAAAAAAAACACGAAGACTTGTCCAGCATCCTAGCTGGGTCTCCCTTTAAGAAATGTTACAAATACAGTGGTGTGAAAAATAAATATTTCAAATAGGCTCCCATCAGTTGGTCAGTGTAATCAAAGTTTGGTCAGCTCGACATGCAACACAAAGTGGCCTTTGAATGGATAGTAGGGGGCCTATTTCATCTGCTTCTCTGGGAATGGTCTGATCTTACAGGGCAGGTACTACAACATCAAATACACTTTCAAATATAATCTGATCAAAACACAACGCACTCAACAACTTACCTCTTGAAATCTAAATGCTATTTATAAATCATATTGTGCTAAACATTGAATTAATGAGTAATAGTGATGTTACCCTTTTCAATACACAAAAAATCGTTATCATCTAATACATCATCTGAAATCATTTCTATTTCCTGTGGTCAATCTTGGGACTGAGTGAGTGTTTGCAGCTTGGGGAGAACAAATCCAGTAATCAGAACCAGATCTAAGGTCTGGTCTGTCTCATTATTATGCACAAATGTCCAAAGTTTCAATCATTTGACTGGGAAGGTTTCATTCCTATGACACTATATAGTCAGACCGCAGCCGGTGCGAAAACCCTCTATTTTATTCAGCACGTATGCAAGAATTTACGTGTCTTGAATACGTAATGAGTAGTGCAGACGGTCTTCCCGATCGGCAGTTTTTGCCTTTATAATTGTTTATTTCTCATGAAATGGGTCTTATTTTAAAGATAAGAATTTGCACTCTCTATATACTTATATGACAATCATGTTAGATATATTTTGGAAACAGATATTTCGCCTTGAAAATGGGGTTTTTCGATGATAAATCTATCTAAAGAGAAGGGCTGATTTTCACATAGAAATCATTCTTGCGTCAAGAAGATGTTATAATCAGCATAAAGCATAAATATTTTTCTTTACAATGATATCAAAATTATTTTATTTTACGCTTTACCAAAGTCAGGAACCAAAAAAAATCATGCTCATGTTTATGAATAATTAAAAAAAGTAGTCAACTTTGCCGATGTGATAATACAGCGTTCTGATTGGTCAACTACGTCAACTACGTCATATATGTTCCGCTTTGGTTTATTAACATTCTGAATACCGCATTTTGGTAACCATGCGTTGTGGCGTGCGCCTGTAATGCACATGCGCGCAAGCAGTCTTGACAACAATCTAATGACCTGAGTTCAAATACGTAAATTGCCCTTCTGATAATTATTTTCTACATTTTTTCTTTTTAATCATTTTTCTTATTTTTTTCGACCAGTTTGTGGCGCGGCGGAGCTCCCTGGAGTTTAATAATCGGTTATACATTGTCATTGCTC
>BEXV01000343.1:203771-225612 GCA_003118195.1 Hemicentrotus pulcherrimus | reverse complement strand
AGCGTTTATACTTGCCAAACACGCCAAAACACGCCAAAAGACGCCAAAAGATCACACTTCGTTTTGGAATGTTTCAAGCTTGGCATTTCTGCCGGTAAAGCGTAGTTGCCCTTGGTAACATCGCGGCCAGGCTCCGGTTTGGCATTTTTTGGCGTGTTTGGAAGACAGTGTAAATGCCCCTATTCAAGTGATTGTTGGCTTAACAGTTTTCTGCATTTGATACTGGATGCAGCAACATCAGCTGTGTTCACCGACAATTTCCTTTAACTTCCCATATATGCTTCATCGTGGTATTAAGTGTCTCCCTCTATCAAACACAAGGATGGGAGAAAAAGAAATAGAATGTTCCTTCACCAAATGATTTAGGGAACCCTTCCTAACCTCATCACACACCCCTTTACATCTTAAGGGCTGGTTTCAGATCACTTATAACAATAATGATAAGATAATGTCTAAAAGATATTGGACCGTATCACTGCTTACTCATTTAAGGCAAAGAGCCTTCCATACCCCCTTTGGGTTTTAATCCAATACTTTTTCTATATTCAGTGACCTGTTATTTTTTACTAGGCCTAAAACCTGGTCCTTCTTTCATAAGAGAGCAAGAACCCTCCTCCCTCCTCATGTCCAATTTAGCATGCTAAATATAACTCTAATTTACCCCTCCAAAAATAATTAGAAAATGGGGAAGCAAGAGTGCCTCAATTCAAACGAACAGGACAATATTTTCATTGGGTATAGAGTACTTGGTTTAAAGATAAGTGCAGCTTAAATGGTATCACTTTGAAGGAGATAATAGGATTTATGCGGTTTTTGGTTTGAGCAATCTGTTACAAGGTCAATTGATTTGAATAGTGCAAGATTCTCATTACAATCGATTACTCAAAGATTATCCTCTTATCAATCAAGGATAAAGTGTAATGAAACATACAATTTGTTTAAAAACAACCGCATAAGAAACCTCAAAAGTTTTCGGAAATCTGGAAAGTGAAATAAAACCATCATGCGTCATGTCAATATATTTTCACACTAAATATCTCCTTGTATACAACTTAACATAACACTTACACAAACAAAAACAGTGTCTTTTTTTCTCAATCATAATGAAAGTGTGCTGAATCAGTTGCACTGTAAGGTGTTATTAGAGAATAATCACTAAGAATTACTAATGCAAAAATGAAAAACATAAGTCATAAGACACAAGTTTCAATCTTTGTCTGTGTTATGTAACAAAGATAAGGAAAAAATACATATCTTTCTTCTTTATTCTTTGAAAGAAAGGTATTGTTCTCTTTGAAAGAAAGGTCTTATTCTCTTCTTCCTTCTTTCTATCTCTTCATCCTTTACCGCTCTCTATTTATCCATCTTTCTCATTCAATCTTCTTATTTTCTTGCCTGATGTCAAAAAGTTATGCAACAGAGATTTGTGTCCGAAAAATAAGAACAAAAATCTATTTTTTCATCTGTGAACATGAATGTGAGAGACCGATGACACTGTCATAACCAGCTTCCATTTCAGGAAATTATGTTCATATGAAAATGTCCCATAGATCTCTTCTTTGTAATGTATATTGCTAGAAAAACTCATTTTTCTCTGCTCTTTGCATTTGCTTGAACATATAAAACATTTTCACAGCACTACGATAAGAAACCATCAACTCAGTCCATTTTGGATTTCGGGGCACAGGCTGCATATATGATGCAGAGATTCTGCCATTTCCCATCTTGTGCATAAAAGCATGGGCGATATCCACGTCTGCAACAACTTTCCACATACACTTATGCGAGGAGAGATAGAGAAAGAGAGAGAATAAGTCTTCACTCTTTCTTCCCTTGCACCAGGCTAGGCTAGGCTAATGCATAATTCCCAACCAATACAGGCTCTTCCCTTCACTGATCATACTCCCTTACAAGGAGGTGGCAGTGAACGTAGATGGGGCTTGCAAACGGGGGGTTTAACCAAGGGGTGAGCAGAGCAGGTTAAATCTTCATCAGGTAATTGATGGATCCCATCAAATGTTCTGACAGTTTTATGTCTAATCCAATGTAAATTACTTGCAATAATCATACTTGAAATTCTGTTTCTCTGCAGTTACTTATAAGAAATGAAAATTCTATCCAGGTGATGACTCACTAATATCTATGATGCAATAAGAATATTTATGATCAATGTATGCATGCCTATTACATAAACAATTCTGAAAACATTTCCTCTTTTCTCTTGGCAAAATACTAATAAAATATTGTAACATGGTGAGCTCTATGGATAAGCTTGACTTTCTAACTCTAAGAAAGTTAAATTCAGAGATCCTAAACAAACACATTAAGCAAAATATTACAAATACATATATGCATACATTTCCTTAAATGAAGGATGAGATAAAGGCTTTAGGGCAAAGAATAGTTTGTCTCTGAATAAGACACAGCCTAAAAAAACAAAACAATGGAAAAAAGAAAACTTGTCTTTTAAATTCTCGTTTGAGTATGCAACAAACTAACAACTGAAAGTAATTCAGAATCAAGAAAGAAATAGAAAATAAGGCTTTGAAATGGAGGCATTTCAAATGACAAGAAAAATACAACCCAGTAAGGTAAAATGATTGCAGATGTATGTAGAGAATAATAAGGAATGAAACCAACAAAGTAGGCTTTTACATAGGTAGATAGCCTAGGGACAGGACTCTTAATGATGATTTAACAGAATCGTGTATAATTATAGATGTAATTACATTGAAAGAGGTGAATTTTGCTTCAAGTTAAAGCAAAGCAATGAGAGACAGACAGACAGAAGAAAAAACAACTAGAATACAGACAAATATGAATTAGAATATGTTTTCTTTACAATTGACTACTTCTTTAAGATTTTATATTAAGAAAAAAATTGTTATACAAAAAGGTAGAGACAGGGAGTTACAAATTGTATTAGAGAAAGACAAGACATAAATAAAAATGACACTAACAAACTGAGAGAACAAGAGATAAATATAAAATGTTTGAGGGTAATGGCAAGTAGAAAAAGAAATTTATGTAGGAAATGTAGAAAAGTAAGAGAACTAACATCACAAAAGATGGCAGCCCCATTCAAGATAATGTATTAGCTTCAGAAAACGTAGCCTTTGACACAAGGGAGAGATTTCAATCTTCAAACAATAGATGGCGGTATTCATGAATGCTGAAAAGAGGGTGCCTGTCTTCTTTAGATGTCAATGTAGAGGAGAACAAAGACGGGCCTTTCTTGAATCACACCTTCAAATGTGGAAACAGAAAGCAATGGATCCATGTTTGCAGTGGTAGTTCTGATCATCAAGTATTTTAGATTTGTGCATAGAAATGAAGTCACCTGCCTGGCCTCTACTGCTGGGTTAGGTAGGGTTGAGCTAGGTCGAGTTTACCGAGGCAAAAGCTTTAATATAGCTCGAACTTAGTATGGGGTTACAATATAGTAAACATTTGAATGAGAGCATTGGAAGATAATGTCTTTAAAGGTAGAAGGAAGGCAGTAAATCCAAAATTTGAGAGCACCTATGTAGTGACCCTACAAATGTCCTAAATGCTATAGTGAGAAAAATAGCTTTTCTGCAGGACAAATCATTTCATATCATTCAATGTGACTTTTTGGAAGGGGGCGGGTGATAATTATTAGCAGTTAACAAAAAATCAGGAAGCATATCACATAGTAAAACAAGATTACATTTGTTTTTTTTCATGTCATGCACAGCAAAACAATATTGAGTTCTAATGTCATACAATGAATATCATCAAAGAGGGTCTCCCCCCCCAACAATTGATCAAACAAACAAACCAAAACCATAGGCATGCATTCCTGTTTTCATTAAAGGCTTTTCTTTCTTGTTAAAAATGAAACAGAAACAAAGAAATTGAATTAAAACTATACACCTTGGGGTTCAAATATGGAAACTGTTTGTAAAATGACTAGCACATAATGGCTTTAGAGTTGTATTATAGATTTGTTTAAATCATACCATAAATACTCACTTTATAAGTTTTATGACTTATACAAAATTATATTTAAGCATTCATATTTTAAATATAAATAATCTTTGACAAAAAGAATATACAAAGGCTGTTTGTAGATTAAATAAGAAGAAGATGTGCACTAAAATAAACATTTTTCATTAAAAAAGAAAATCCTATACAGCTACATTTAAAAATGACAGAGATATTATATCGGTTGATAAATTTTATTCTACTATGAAGAAAAAAAAATGTGTCTGGATTTCAAAGTCTTGTATTGCCAAAGGCAGAAAAGAATTTAAAAATCACCAGAAAAAATAATGAGTTAAAATTAGAATGGAAATGACAGACTGGCTGATCTTTGTCTAAAAATGGAGGTTACAATTTAATAGCTCAATAAAACTCCTAAAGTACTAAAATTTTTATTTAATAAATAAAACACCTAAAGAATACATCAATTCTTCACAGTCAAGGTGAAGACAATGCAATGAAACACATTGGAAATGATTAAACAAATATGTAATCTAATAGAATCAACTTGTACTAGATTTCTGATGCAATTAAGACAAGATGAAAAGTGAGAAGTAAATAAGATGACTTCATACCTTCTTCGCCCGTATAACAGGTCTGCCAGAACCACTCCATACAACCAGACATGATTAGCTTCTTATCCACACACACCTTACTATTCAACCACTATTAAAACGTCTTTGATGTAGCAGGAGCAGCAGCCGTGAAGCTGAACCAAAAATTCAGAAAAAAATCCACCTTTCCACGACTGACAAATGAAAGATGAGATTTGCTGTGCTGTGCTACCTCAGCCTTGCTTTACTGTGACCTCACAGTAATGGAGGCAGATAGATTTAAAAGAGATATGACAGGATGGAATTTTAAATTACCCCGCATAAACATGCTGCATATGATCCCTATCTATATATCCACGCACAACTGAATACTGAGATTTTCAAAAAGAGGTAGGGGGAAGGGAGAGAGAGAGAGAGAGAGAGAGCGAGAGAGGAAGAGAAGGGGGAAAAGACATACGTATGTGATATAGAATAATACAAGACAAAGTGAAATGGAGAGAAGAAGCTGTACACAATAGATGAAAAGGAATATTTATGCGATGTAATTCCACACGTAGAATTAATAATAAAAGTGATGCTATTGGATAGTTCTTGAGATTGAAACTGACCTGGATAAATAATGATAGAGTTACAGAGAGAAGATGGGGGTGGTACGCAAAGTACACTTAGCAAATTCTTCTTAATAGCAAATGCTATTACAATAAGAATAATCTTATGTGTTGTTTCATGATTTCCTTAAGAATAGAGTTAGGGAAAGTGATTTCTTAAGGAAACAATCAAAATCACATATATCTACACAATCTAGAGTTCTAAATCTTCTAATATGCAATAGCATATACATATTCAGAAATATAATATTTGGGGTTTACAATTGGGGAAAAGGGGAATAATTCTTTAATAGATATTACTCAAGATAAAAGAATGGAATTTTACTCATTTATTCACATTATAGAAAATTTGTATCACAATTGTATCATATCACAATTACTTTGTGTATCATAATTTGTCTTTCTTGATGATCCACAAAGGTCTGTTAAAGCATTGATATGCATGGCTATTGGCAGCATATCTAATCCACAGTGACCTTGTCCAAGCACACGAATCATGACTTTAAGACATCAAGGCCAATATAGCTATGAGTTGTGTTATCATTGGTCAATTAATCGAGTTTGGAGATCTTCTGATCGCATTACTCCAAATCAGAGAAGGTAACATGCTCTAAATGAACAGTTATAAGCATCTCCTTGAGGAGAGGCAAGAGAAAGATGAATGGCTCAGGAGTGGATTCATAGAGTGAGCCCTCTTGTGGTCAATTCACAGGGAGGGAGTGGCGCTTCGACAAGCTTTATAGTATTTCACATTAAGTAAGAACGGTTTTCCATTGTTTGGGTATGTAGAATGGAGAAGCAATGCCCGAACATCAGATACAAGAAATGTATTTCACTATCAACATCAAAATTATAACTCTGGGATGAATGAGATGACACCTGAGCCCCACAGCATAAAACTTAACATGGATGGTAACTTTATCATTAATAGTAACTTCCATGGCTGTTGAGTGATGTTGCCATGGTAGTTCACTTTGAAATACAAATTACACAAAACCAAAACAAAACAGTGTTATTTGTAAAATGATCCAAAGTGCGTGTAAAGCCTATAAATGGGTTGATTCTTGTCGACAATATACTATCCCTGTCGACATTTCGCCTTCCCATAAAAATGTACTTTTATCGACAAGGTTGTCAACAGAAGGCTTGTCGATGACAGCACTAGATTTTAGTCAGGTGATTGCTTCCCTCTAACTCAATGCATAACTATTGACAGAATAATAATAATAATACAGTTAAACCTGTCTATAGCGACCAACCAAGGGAAACACAAAAAGTGGCCTTTGTAGTCGGATGGTCTTTCTAGACAGGTTCCTTCAATGGGAAACCATTTTCAAGGGAAACAACGAACGTGGCCTTTGTAGACAGGTGGTCACTAAAGCAGGTACGACTTAATAGGCATTTGCATCTGTATAATTTATTTAATTAATTGTATGTTAAAATAAGTGGGTATAGGTCCTTTGGCATAGCAATTTTAAGCAATTATATAACCTGTTGACCGCTAAATAATCTTATTCCTGTAGGATTCAATACAGGCCCAACCCAGTTCTAGTGGGCAAAGAGTTATAAGAAATTACAAGAGGAACTTCACTGAAAACTAAGTGGATAAACACTTCTGCTTTATTGCCATCTTCCTTTCAACTGGAGTGTCATTGTCCCCCTATCTTATTTGAAAATGCTTACAAGTCTTTAAACAACTCAGTAAATCAAAAAGTTGGGATAATGCAGAATATCTTGTTCATTTCAATCATCTATAATTTTGAGACAGTGCAAGTTCTCATAAAGAAATATGAACCAACATAAGCCAAATTTCAATGAAGTAAGTTCTTGAACAGGCAGATGGTATGGAGTACTAAGAAGAATATAGCACACATGAGAATGATCTGGAATTTGAAGTGACTATAAGTCAGGATTGTATGCCATCCCAGACCACACAATAAAGAAATCCATTCTCAGATTCTGTGGATCCAGACATGGCGAAAAGGTGGCACGTACAAGCCGAAGCAGATAGCACTGATGAAATTAGAAAAAGAGAGATGAAAAGATGAAAGGAATATAAAGCAAGCTCGAGGAAGACGAGAAGGTATGTTGTTTCCGAAAGGGGGATGCTAAGAGCTTCGTCTTCTTAATGAAGCAATTTTCATGTTGTGCCCCTCCATGTAATTGCAGCCAAGAGTGGATAATGATTTCCTCTAAGATGCATTTGGAGGATATTGAGGGCTCGGGGAGGTCTCTTTTCACGGCGCGATGGCACAATTGAATGATATGTAGTTACATAGGGTAGAAAGTACAGGTGCCAGCACATGTGGACCTATTGTAGAACGCTTAACAGGAGTAAAATACAATCTATTTGCCAAAAAAAATACATCGATTTCATGCTTAATCTCCCTAAACTATGTTTTCTCAGTGGGCCTCTCTTTCTATTAGTTCTTGATCAGTCTCTCTTTACTTAATCGCTTTCGTGTTCATACATTCTCTTTTGTATGTATTTGTTGTTACTGTAGTCTATCTTAAGCAAGGAGTATAGTCTCACATCAACAGTGCCATGGTAAAGAACAAAGAAGACCCATCAGGGCTTCGTCTTATAATCAATTGCAAGTTTGCAGTCTTCTATCTCCTATGTACACAGTTGCGATTGATATCCACCACATATAAGTTGCGATTAATATCAACTCTTTATAAGATGGGCCCTGTGGTCAAAATTCAAGTTCTCTTATTCTCTACACCATTTCCTTCCAAACTAAATTGGTCCGTTTCCATGAATCCTATAACTTCTAATCTAATATGTTCAAAAAATTTACCAGTCTTCATCTAATTACTGGTACCCAAATTGAACCTTAAATCGGAAATTAGTGACTAAGAAAATCTTTCATGGATGGTACATACCCAACCCATCCCCAACCCTTCCTCAAATCACCACTAAGCTAGCACCCCTGGCCAAGGAAATTAATTTCTCTTTGGATCGTGGGAATGCTTACTAATAAGGTCTGCCCTGATAAGCTGACGACACCTGAGAAGAAGGCTGCACCCATTTCTATTAAAGAAATCCATCCTCAGGCCTCTGTTACAAGTTTTTCTCTTTTTGCTTTAATTCAATTTCCCAAAATGGTAGTATGTACTATCAAACGGTATGAATTAGATTTACTTTCCATAATCCGATTTCAGTGATATTCAAGATCAATATACCATTACATTATTTGAGGAATCCATATTTACCTATCTATATTTAACAGGTACATGTGGACCTACCAAGCATATTCGTTTTTCTAATACCCATGGAAACTTAAAGCAAAGAAAAATAAATACCACAAAGACCAATCAATAATTAATCCGAAGATAATCTGAAATCATAAATGGTCATCATGTTATCCATTGCATCCTTCAACAAATGAGCAATTTTTAATAGAAATGGTTCACTGTGAAGGACACTTTATTTTAAACCCCCCAAATATAGATATTGTAATAAATGCCATGATAATTTCCACTGGCCAAATTGATTCTACAACTTAAACAAGCTCAAATTCTAGAAAAGCTAACAAAATTGTTTTTGGTAGGCAAACAATGAGTTTACTACGTGGTCTTTATTAGTATTTCAGCCTGGAAAGATGACCTTTTTAACATGAAGATGAGGGGCACAAGATATTTTTTTGCCAAGCTGTTGGGAATTTTTAAAATTCTATAGAGAGGAAGAAAGCTCTAAAAGGAGAATGCTGACCTTGACATTTGAGAAGCATGGTCCACTGAACATCTGAGCAATCTTGAGTGATTTCATGGAATAATTTTGTGTTTCACGATGAAAAAGCTCTTTCTTTAAACTGCCTTGTGAATCAATGCAGCGGCATCGATTTACATTTTTTTGCTCTGAGAATATAAGTTCACTACAATTTGGTAAATGATTATAGCAATAACTGCTCCCTAACATAATAAAATATAATGGAAATAAACAACACATTATTACAGGTTGGAACTATAAAAAACATGCAAATTCTATTGAGTGAGGGATACATTGCAAACTATAACTGCATTTTTGTATTCTTGATCAATTGAGGGACATCACGAGTTTGATAGCTTTTGAGGAAGAAAAAATACATGAAATTTGTGTCAGCAAATGTTTTAACACAATCTCTTATACATAATTGATTTGTTGATGAGTTACTGCTATAACGTGTGTTTGGTAAATAAAATTCACTCATGTCTATTGAATCTTCTTAATTGTTCTGCATTTTGTTACAGATTTATTAATGACATAATCTATTTATTTTATAATTTATATACACTTTAACTCTCTCGTCGTAAAGGGTAGAGGTATTTATCTTGTCAGTAGACAACAGTAACAGTGGGTTTGATTTGCAAATCTTTCTTAAATTCACATTACCTGTCAGACAAATTAACAAACTAGAACATTAAGTCAAACAGTGTGCCACCATTTTTGTAGTAATTCAATTTCTTATGTACTTTACAAATTTGCACATATTCAAATACGACAATTCCAATCTTCCATCAATAGTAGCTCTGATTTGATGCTACTGGGTTCAACTGTGCAGATGTCAATATAATGTACTCTATTCTCCAAACCTTCTCTGGACCCATCATAACTCTCAAGCTGGCCAATGACTATCCTTGATTTGATGTTACAGACCCTTAACAGCGAGCTATTCAACAAGTTGACATTAGTCACTGCTTTGTTTGTTCAAATGCGCAAGGTTGGCCTACATGTCATCGTTATGCAGGAAAACCGTGCCTAACCGCAACTCGTCATCCGTCCATTGCCTAGCTTTGTGTACTTAACACTGATTACAGGCACGTCACTGTACCCACTCCGAACTAAAATCATGCCAAATGACCTCTCAAGATTTATCTCTTGGTGTTTTTGAACACAGACAATCGGTCTGTCTATTTACTTTCTCTCTTCTAGACTTCCCTAAAGCCCTGGTGAAAGCTTATTTGATCAGCATGGATGTTCTTTTTTTTTTTCTAGATTTTTCCTTTACAAGAGGAGATGAGAATCACCATGCGTCAAGTGTTTAGGGACCTATAAACCTCTTTCAACAAGGACATAGTTTGAGGGCAACAAGGCCTTGTTCTTGTCAAGAACTGATACCTATCAAAGAAAAGGAATAGAAAACTGTATAGTGAATTTAATTCAATTCAATAAAAGAAAAAGCGTTCTATTTATAGCTGTAACATAATTACAAGGAGCCTCTGTTCGAATAAATAATAATTACCAATCCAGGAATCAACGACAACAACACTGAGAGATGGATAGAGACCGAGAGCATGGACCCATGAGTGAAAATAGGTCCATGCTGAGAGCATGCTGAGAGTAACAGAGGATAACACATTAAAGTCAGGCTCTGAAATAAACACAGAACTATTCCCTGGATTAAAGAAATCCGTCATCAGGCGTCTGTAACAAGTGTTTCTCATTTTGCTTCGATTCCATTTCGCAAATGGGATAAAGTTACACTCTGAAACCAACATGGAACTATTTCCTGGAAAAGAAATTGCTAATTTCCCAGGCACCATGTTTACACAAAATATGTAAATAAGCCCGGATGTTAGAACAGATATCCATATTAAAATTATTATCTTAGTTAGACTGATAGGAAACAGTCTTGTATTATTTGTATTTACCTTATCTTCTATTGGAAACTTTTCATCCTCATAAACTTGTTGCATCTACAGACAAGAAGCATGATGCAGTTTGTATCCAGCATCAGGTAAAGTCAAGTTATATCATTATGTTATTATTATTATACTAGGAAGTCTGGGGGGGGGGGATCAATACAACTTGTCATGTTCCTCATCAAATAAAGATTCTGCCCATTTAAAATTTCTGGACACGCCATGGAAACAAACAAGTCTCTGACAACACCACTGTCAATATTATAGACACTTTACAGAACATTCCTATTCCATCCTCATTTTTCTCAAGTTCCTTCCAAGAACTAATAAATCATCTGTTTGGAGCCAGAAGAGCATTGTTAGAGTACATGAGTTAATACCCTTCTGGCTCCAAACAGATGAGATATATAGCTATGTCTTCTCATCTTTCACCTCCTTGGATGTAAAACAAACACAACGATATTACCAATGAAGACACCCGACTCCTTCCTTCTATCTTCCTCCATCTTTCCATGACATCTAATTACATAGGCTTTGACAGGATCTAATATATTCCAATCCCCTCTACTATCTTTCTTCTACTTCTAGTTTGTTTGCATGTTGGGATTGGAATTGAACACTGAGTAAATATGCATTGCTGTCGAGGGATGAATGTAAATATGCTGATGACTCTATCATATCGCCATACTTGACATCCAGGGCAGAGATATCGTAGGGCGGACCGTACAGGGGCGGTAGTCAGAAGGATCATCTTCAATCACATGCTTGATGACAAGATAAAGCATTTTTTTAAAAATACAATGGTCCATCTCTCATCAACTGTCATTATCGATCAAATACAAAACCCATGCCTTTATCAATTACCTCAATATCTTAACGTTAGTGGAAGGAAGCTATTTATTAGTTTGATGGGTCATCCAAGTCCAGTTATATATTCATTCCTTGGCTGTACATTTGATGATTTAAATGTACATAATACTTGACATATAGAATCAATCATAGTTAAGAATGAAACTAGGAGAGATAGAGTTCTATGATTTGTCCCTTATCCTACCGCACCCCGAAAATAAAACTGATCGACTATGAATCTGGTAGTGAATAGACAAAGAAACATCTTTTGTTACAGATAACCTCTTCTGAAAGTATACAGTGGGGGAAAATAGTATTTTTTTTTCAAAATTTGAAAGAGACATTTTATGTTTTGATTGATGTGAGTGTAAAGAATAAGTTTACAAGTGCAGAGGAATCAGTGCTGTTGGCGGGCAGTATGTTAATATCTACTACAGATCTGACCATTATACTCTAGCTTCCTTTGTTTCTGTGTGTTTATTTTCCTTCTCTCTCTCTCTCTCTCTCTCTCTCTCTCTCCTTTCTCTCTTTCATCAAGTCCCTGTCTCCCTCTTTCTCTCAACTTATATCTCTCTTTATATCTCATTCTCACCTCTCTCTCTCTCTCTATTTTTTCTTTCTTTCCTTTTCTCTCTCTCTCCCTCCATTTAAGATGCAGTTCAATTTTCATCCTATAAATAAACATCTTTCATTCTCCTTCCATTGAAGTTGTAATCATCTAATAATGTTTCCTTATCTATAAATGACACTCCCTACTGCTCTTTCTATTGCTGTTTTTAATGCCCCAGGCCAGTCTCTACCAAAACAACGCATTTCTAACTTCTTTCTCCCTAGGCTTGTCTGCACTATCTCGAGATTGCAAAATATCCAGCTATTTTGAACTATCCCGATCGAAAGCTATCCAGCTATTTGCGTCTTCACTAGACCGAAGTAGCAAATTAGCTGGATAGTTGGTCGGGATAATATCCCAAGATATCTCGGTCTAGTTTGCGGTTTTCCGTGTTTACTTGAGGTCAGTGGTTGTACTAGCGCACTGAGCGGTATAGATCGCATGTGCGAACCGGAAATCGTGCATGATGGGATCGGGATAATTCACTCCGTACTTCGGTCTAATGAAGACGGTCGCGAACTATCCCGCTAGTTGGGAAATAGAAGGATATTTTGCAAACTAGACCGAGATATCTTGGGATATTATCCCGACCAACTATCCAGCTAATTTGCTACTTTGGTCTAATGAAGACGCAAATAGCTGGATAGTTTGCGATCGGGATAGTTCAAAATAGCTGGATAGTTGGCAATCTCGAGTTAGTGAAGACTGGCCTCCTGTATTTTAATCTCAACCACTACTGCAGACCTGACTCCCGGGTATGCAGTAATATATCATAGCAAGGCCAATTTAAATTTGAATTAATAGCAACTTAGGTAGATGAAGAAAGGGAATATGCGGAAAATTTAGAGCGAGAATAAAATTGGGAGGGAGAGACGCCGGTTGGGTTTCATCATAAATCAGACGAATGTTTATGGAGAACTTCGGGAAAGAGAAACAGAGGAAGAATGAACTCATGCACCCTGAGGCTTGTTTTTTTTTAAACAAAAATCTAACTTAAAGATTGATCATTCTGAAGACACCTCAATATCTCTCTAGCCACTAGCATTTTTGTTTTAAAGGTCTAATATTGCCCTCACGACCAATTGGTCCCTTTTTCAGTGTGTGAATATACAGTGTTTCAATGAAGATTTGTACTAAGCTGGCTTGAATTTGTGAACAATTTTATGAAAAAGTTTAAAATCATTAATACAAACAAATTAATGTCTTTCTCGTAATATTTCCCATACTTTCATGTTATATCTTCAGTCTCTTGAGAAGCTTGAATCTATCTGTTTTATGTCATCCTTCAACTTGAGCTGTGTTATAAAATATAAATATATTTTAACATTTCATAAAATCGTAGGTGTTTATTTTATTTGTGAATTTTAGATCATTAGATATCCTAAGTCTACAATATATCTTCTTTACTACATCATGCTCTTAGTAGAAGGCAAAAAAAAAAAAAGAATAATGAATGCGATTTGTAAGAATACAAAGAACAGTAGCAATGACACATTTGACATGAACTCTAGGCCTGCTTGCATACATCACAGAGGGAATTACAGTCATTTATCTCTCATTCATCTCTCATCATGAAATGTAAATAGAACATGGCAGCTATTCTATTCGCAGATGGGTAAAATCATTTGGAAACAAGGTTGCTCAGAAATGGAATCTTAAGCCAAGGGTATCATTTCAGTGTACCATTGCAATGCCACGAATGGGGATATTTAAAGCTAAGGGAATTTTTCATTGTCAATTCATTCAATTTAAAAAATGGTTGACAGAAAATCATCGTTCATATAAAACACCATCCTTGATTTGCACATATAATTAAAACAAGGGAAACGCTCTTGGCGGTCTTGCCTGCATAACGCAATTCAATATGATATACCATAACTTCAATGACGTGGCGCTCATCCGCATCTCGCAACAAATATCATAAATTTTATGTTGTACACTTTTGAACTGGTCAAAAAATAAAAATTGAATGCCCTGGAAGGGCCATAATTTCATTTCATTTGCATAAAGTACCATAAAAAATCAATGAAGCAAAATCTCACAATTGTGTGTAGAAATTTAGTGAACCAAAGGTAGCTCTACGATATAAAGCAAACAAAATCAAAATCGGTCGAAAAATGAAGGAGAAGAAGCCTTTTTTTGTGATTTTGAATAAATTTGCACAAATTAGCATAGATAATGAATTTCCCAATTCTGTGTAGAAATTTTAAATCCCCCTCCTAGCCCTATAATATGAAACAATCTGAATCAAAATCGGTTGAAAAATAACGAAGAAGAAGCATTTTGAAAATCTTGATGTTGATGCCACAACAAAATCTAAGTTTGTTGACCTTAAATAACCTTTGACCTTAACTTAGTGACCTGAAATTCTACTCACATGATTGGGGAGACTTGATAACCCTATAGTCAAAGTTTCATTGACTAAGAACTTTAAAAATTATATCAAAAATTCAAAAACTTAACCTTAGGTTAAGTTTTTGATGTTGACGCCGCCGCCGTCACCGCTGTCACCGGAGAGGCGCCTATGTCTCGCTTTTTGCTACGCAGGTGTGACAAAAAGTACATAACAGGGAAATAAATCAATCAAAAGTCTAGCTGTAATTGCTTTTAAAAGATTCTTCGACATCATGCCTTTCACAATTTTATTATTTTTATTGAATTGAAACCATCCTTAAAAAGATTTTCCTGTCTGGTTTGCCTATCAACATGTCACCTCAAACCTATGTTGAACCCTTTCCACCTTCATCTTTTCCCCACAATTTCTCTCCTTATTTCTTTCTAAACGCTTCTCTGTCTTTCTTTGCCTCTCTCCTTCTCAACCCCAATTCATTAATCACATACATTACAAATGCTGGATACTCTCTATGCTAATCAATTCCAACATAAACAGTCAATTATCAAAATTGTTATCCTTTTATTTCTGTCAATATCTTTCTGTCTCTCTTTGTCTCTCTTTGCCTCTCTCCTCCCCTACCCCATTTCTTTATCCACACATTTTCTACTTTCTGAACACTCCATGTGATAATCAATTCAGAATATAATTTCCATTTCCTCTCTCCATAAAAAAGGGGAACTGGCCGTACACCAAGTTATATGGAATACTCCTATCTGACAAGCTTCCTCATCCTCTTCTTTATTCTCCTGTGTGGAACCTGTACTACAAGCAAGCAATAATCACTTCCAATTATGTGGACACTCTAAATTACTAGCGTTATTTCCATTAAAATGATAATCACTTCCACAGCACTCGCATAGATCTACGATGCACAGCGTACACAGTCGCTTAATTTTCGATGAGGAATACGGGGCACTCCTATCACCTTTGCACAGAAATCATGCAAATAATATGGAAGTTATCGAGAAAGATTGACAGAGAGAGGAAATATCTTTGGCATCCTCGATATGCCTTGGTTTATTAACTGGCGTGCCTCCAGGATAAGGGATTGAGATAGAACACATTCCAATATGTGATCCGGAGATGATTCACTACACCTAAATCAATGTACTAGGTGTTTGGTAATGAATTAGTAATGAAGTCATTCTACAAAACCATCCCTAGAAACTTTGTGACACATGCAGTAATTTTCACGCTTAAATTCATTGACTTTTCAGTCGATAATCATGTTGTTTACAAGATATTTTACATCTGTCTTCATTATTATGCTAACTGTATGTTACATTACACATGCCGCCAATTACCTGTCTTTGAAATAGCAAACACAAGGCTCTAATTAAATTTCCGAAATCAATGAACGACAAAGAACAGTAGCAAAGTTAATCCATCTTGCTACAATTTTTGCTAATGAAATGAGGAAGCGAAACCAATATAATTTCATGATGATTTGTTTACATGTGATGTTAACCTCTAACAGTGATTGATTATGACATGTTACCCTAGGGATAATAACACAGGCAATTACAAGTACAATATAAAAA
Organism: Hemicentrotus pulcherrimus; assembly: GCA_003118195.1. NCBI lineage: Eukaryota > Metazoa > Echinodermata > Echinoidea > Camarodonta > Strongylocentrotidae > Hemicentrotus > Hemicentrotus pulcherrimus. Next base: position 209,425 of record BEXV01000343.1, on the reverse strand, counting down.
CATTTCAGCAAAGTCATGTGGGATTGCCTTCAAGGTTGTGATAGCCTAGTTATGTGGAGAGAGAGATTGAAAATAGATACCTTCACATGTGTTTTTTTTTTCTTTCTTTCTTCTTCTGGACTTCTAAACCTTTCTTAAAGTCGTTCATAGAATTTCTTCAAGACTTTCTTACACACTGCTTAGTAAAATCTCTTTCAAACCAATTTTTGATACTTTAATTAAAGTAATGAATGTTTATTATTTCAAATGGATTCCTCTCAGCTTTTCTCATTTAATTTTATTAGAAATTAGTACTACAAGAGAAAGATGTAGTTGTTCACATAGTTCAAATTCCAGTTTTTGTTTAAATATAACAATTCTGTGGGAGAAGGAATAGCAAGAAGAGCATCCATTTATGAAAACATCTCATCATTAAAAAATTGTATTTTTTCTATTACAGCTAGTAGCATGAATCTCTGATTTCAATCCATCCGTGGATATGAAAGTCTGTGGCACCAATTCAATTTAAACTTTCACATTGATTGCAGAACCCTTTCAAAAAATCTGTGTGACGTTAATATATCCAGTTTTTCGTACTTCCCAATCTCTCACATTCTCTTCAAATCCTTCTCAAAGCCATCTAACATCCTCTTCCCAAAGCAAAAGAAAGAAAAGAAGAAGACATTCCAAGGAAACATGGGAGACAAATTCCAAGGTTTCCTTGCTGTCATCAAGATTCAATTCCACTGATCTATCCTGCATATTTGCTTGCACTCCAAACTCGGAAATGATGATGAAATTTTTGCTGAGACCTGTCGGAAGACAGAAGGGCAGCCTGATTCACTAGGGGGGGGGTGGAGGAAAGGAGGGACTTTAAAAATGCACAAAAGTAACTAATGTACACAGGAAACACTGCAAAGTGCAACAGAATTATTCAAAACTAGATATCAAGTAGTAACAAAGAGAGAGAGTAAACTATTAAGACACATCTACAAACATAAAAGAACACCTATCAACAACTTTTTATGGGTTGAATGGTTGTTCTAGTACACTTTTTTATGTCTATTTATATCTTTAGGTGTCTGTTTGAAATCCTTTTTTAGTAATATTTCAGTATTCAAATGAATCCAAATTATTGAATACTTTTTACTCTTTCATTTCAAGACAAGTCTAAATGAAGTTTGCCTTGGATTCTCAAGCCATATGTCGTTGGCTGCCATCACGAAGGCCTTTACTACCATTGAAAATGTGTAGCTCCTTTGGCCTTTTTGCGGGCAGCCGAATGACATGTAGAAGTGCGAAGAAAAGAAGGTTTCTAGTGAGATATGTAAATGAGGATCAACAGGATAGGATGTAGAGTTGATAGGATATGATATAGGCCAGTGAGGCAGGTGCAGCTGCTTCTCATAACAGGTGCTTACCTTCTAGCAGCATTCGTTTATGTTCGTCATCTCAAACACTTTCACTCGTCCAGTTTTCTTAATGTTAAAGCATGGACCCTACCATGGTTAAAGGGTGAAAAACATTGTCTTACTTTTTCCATGTAGGGATTCCGTGGTCAATTTTACAGAGGGTACTATCATTGTGCCCTCTCCCTTCACAGGCCATTCTAGATTTTCAACTGAAAAAGCAATTTCCTCCCAGTTTTTGTTTCTGATACTTTCTCCACAATAGAGAACTCTCAGTTCTCGTTTTTATTTGATGGAGGAAAGAGTATTTGGGGCTTCCTCATCTTTTTTTACATTCTCCATCCTTTACGGCTCTGTCACCTATAACAAAAACCATTAATACCATCTAATGGGAAATAAAGTAAGTACAGGTTAAGGCAGGAATAAGAGAAAGTACAAACAAGAAGTGCTGCAGAAAATATTTATACATGTAGGAATAAGGGCCTGTATTCAATAAACTTCTAAGACATTTTTATTAAGTCTAAGATAATGTCTAAGAATGTGTCTGGGTTAAGAAATTTTCCTCGGCCTTATTCTAAACACGTAAAGCAGTTTATCTTAGCTAAGACGACAGATAAGACAAATTCTTAGACCCAATGACTTCATGTTGGAAAGTTAAAGTGGTCGACTCGAGCGAATTAATTGCAACTCAATTTGCCTACGTAATTTGCGAGTTATAATAAAAATCGCCACGCACAAAAATTACACACTAACACGTATGGGAGATAGAGCATAAGTTAAGGGAGGAACGATGCTCATATAATTGTTTCAGGCTTGACCAACTGACACTAAAACAGTCTAGTCAAGACCCCCTGAGGCTAGATCTAACATCCACTGTAGGCTTTTTATACTTTTCTGTCAAACATCTTCAAAGAGCCCAACCCGGCTTTCTTATGTCGCAGCAGCAGGGTCTGTGAGTATGAAGGGAGCGCCGTCGCTAGCCGGCCGACTGGCACTAGCATTGGATTTGGAGCTATCATTTGTTTACATCGTCTACTGCTATACTAGCCTAAAATTAATCAAATGGCTAAATGTAACCTTTATCAGACTCATAATATAACACATTTTGACTCACCTAATAATATGTCGATTGCACATTATTCCCCGTTTCCATATTTTAGTGCCAAAGGGTAATAAAGTAAGAGACAGTTTCTTTACATACGACAGCCATGTCATAATTAAGTATAGATGCTCGTACTCGTTGTTGTACAATTCCAAACAAACATGAACGTACAGTGCCTATATATGGCGCTCCTGCGCGCTGCGCCGTCGACGCTGTACATGTACGTGAAGCTTTAGTTCATATATAGGTCAACTAATAACCTGCTCTTGCGCTGCATGCATTGTTTTTATTCCATTTGATCGAAACCCGAAGCGGTTGCTTGCAGCAGCACCGAGCTGCCGGTGCCAAAGCCTATAATTCAAGCATCCTCGTAGTATAGTGTAGGGTAGATTTCTTACTTATCTTAGATATCTCGATTGTATTAGAATACGACTTGCTATTAAAGCCCTTTTTCTTAGATAAAATCTAATAACTCTTCTAAATCTTAAGGCAAATTTCTTAGTCCCCAATGCTGTTATAGAATATGATTTTTGGCTAAGATTTTTTCTGAGCCAAAATTTAAGAAAAAGTACTTAGATTTCATGCTTAAGAAGTTTATTGAATATGGGCCAAGAAGTTTAGCTCAGGACAAAATCAAAATAGCATGGAATAAAAGAAAAGAAATTAAACATATGTAAGAAAGAAATCACAAAAAACCTTGCCCGACTATTATGCAAAAAGAGAAATGGACACTGTATCTAGAACAAATGAAGAAGGAAAACATTTGAAAAGGTAACCAAAAAGAAGTAAAAAAAAACCACAACTATGATGAAAAACTAAGACAGGCATAAGCAAACACGATGAGAAGTATAATAATTATAGTGCTTATATAGCGCCTAACACTTACTTTGATTATCAGAAGTCTCTAAGCGCTCTACAAATAATGCAACATAATTACCAGAAACTAAGAGAATATGAAATATATATCTGTAAATAGAAGTATTTTATTATCTTGAGGGGGGGGGGGATGAGTGCCTGGATAGATCATATGTGGAGGTGTACTATACATTATTCAGGTCTGCCGGCCGCACAGCAACCCACGTTCACCACCCACTTTGTGGCTTTATATGGGATCTAACTTTCTATAATTACATCAAATGCAATATCCACCTAGTGAAGTTATATGAAAATAAAACATGACGATATGTCAACTAGTTTGCATGCAGTAGGGTTTTCATTCATCCCTACATTGTATGCAGAATTTCTTGCTTTTTTTTAACAATCAGAGATGCTTGCTGTAACAAATCGATGAATGTAATTCTTGAAATATTGGTTAATTGATACATAGTTTTACATTCCATGAAAGATGCATGTACCTATGATGGACTATCTTCACTTTGCCAGAAGCATTTGTGCTTGGATTTAGCACACCAAAAATAACCTGGTGCAGAACAGCTGCAGAAGCCCTTATGATTGATCACTTTGTTTTCTTCAGTTAAACCATATACCTTAGTAGGTCCATGCTTAAGCAAACCCATTAGGACTCATTAGACTACAAAAAAAATATCCTACATACTGAAAAATATGATAGATTTTATGATTTGAAGTATCACTTTTCATATAACAGCAAGGAAACCTGATGCAAGGAAACCATTCTCAACATTTTTTACTCATTGGCAGACATTTTATTCAGAGAGTAGAGGGACAAATGACGAGCAACTATATTGAAAGCAACACTTACACACAGAGGAGTAAGACAACTTGGAATGGACAAGGTTTGTTATGGCAGAAATGGCAATAAACACTGAAACAACAATAAAACATGATAATTACCATTTAACAAACATCAAAAAATAAACATCTTTAATAGTTTTTAAAAAAAGAGAAATGTACTAGTGTAACCTACTGAAATGATTCAAAGGGTAAGAGTGATCAAAGAAGTGTAAATGAGGGGAAATTTAGAAGAAAAAAAAAGAGAGAAATAATAGTTCTAAAAATGATGAAGAAAATAGGTTTGCCTTTCACAAGACAGAGAGTAAGAAACTATGAATAATTCTGCCTGTTTCTTGATCAACTCCACATCCTCTAATAAAGACAAAGTCTTCAACGCACCAAACAACATACATCTATAGAAAATGTATGCGAGGAAGGGATTTTACTTTAAGATGTTAACTTTCAAGAGTCACATGCATAACTTGTAATAATATCTGCTGAGATTTAAAAAAAAAACTTGTAAATGAAATCCTAGTCCGGATATGACAGGAGTGACTACAACTAAACGTGCCTTGTGCTACTACAATGGTCGTCATCGTCATATCTGGCCTAGATATAAAACATCCTATCTCTCAATCATTCCACCTCTGCTAAACATTCACCCCCTGTGATGACATATTCCATTCCTACGTTCTATGCATGTGTTCTTTCAATTCTTTCTTTTCAGACCTTCATAAAGCCTTAATCCATGGGTGAATTATTTCATAATCTCATTCTCCCACCCCCCCCCCTCTTACTTTGTATCTTCATTAATTTTTATTTATAAACAATCAATCCAAGTTCTTGATTAATCCAAGTTTTCTTCCCATATTTAAAGTTAGTGTTCAATACAACTTAAAGGTTTCCAGGCGTTAGTGGAAAAAAAATCCCTGATATTTCCTTAAGTTTTCCCTGATTTTTCTGTTATGGAGTATCATAATTCCAGGATCATTGGGAACTCCTACTTATTTTACACATTCAAGAGGCCACCTTAAGGCTAACCATCCAGTTGATATGCTATGTCATCAGACAAAATATAAGAGACATACTCCTTTTTTGAAGGGCTAATGAAATTCCCTGAGTTTTCGGATTTGAAGTGATATTTTTCAAAATCGATGACTCCCCTCACTGGAAAATAGGCACTTGTATTTTAGGTTTTCTCTGATTTCTAGGATAGTTGGGAACCCTAAAATACAACTGGTTAGCTATGGACTCTATGCTCTACATTATGTTTCTTTAACTTAATTATTTTGAGCATATATCACTTGACGTTCTTAGAAAAGAATATTCTTATTAAAAATTCTACCTTTTAAAATCTTTTCTGGAATATGATTATGATCACAAATTGTCACAGAAGCAACGATTCATTCTAATAAATATTAATACTGTAATCTTAGGAAATTCATTTATGATGAATCATACCCCTCCCCCCC
>BEXV01000343.1:120669-138306 GCA_003118195.1 Hemicentrotus pulcherrimus | reverse complement strand
CTTTTCAGGGAACATGTCTTATCTGATGTTCTTCCACACTTGCATAATAAGAATGATAACGCTCACAAATTATTTTTCACCTCTTCCCAGAACTCAACCTTCTCTTTAATACCGGTAATTAAATGAACATAAACACATGTCACATTTAGATCACACATTGATTCAGAAGTACAAATCAAATTGTAAATTTACATTTATTCAATTCATATTTCAGCTCTTCCATGACCTGTGAATTAATTTCAATATTTCTATGACTAATAAACACAAAACAGTATTTGACTATATGTGTACAATACATTATATTCATTACCAATTCCATGTCCCGCTTATCTAAGACGATTCCTCTCCACAAAGAGCTAAACATTTACCAACAAAAACCGTTGACCATTACATGCGAGTGTCCGTACATCATGTTACAAATCCCATTCCAGGCTAAAAGCTGCCACAGCACCCTGAGGCACAGCAAGTTATGGTTACGTCCAAATCCATTTATGATATCAGAAGCTACAGAATGAGAAACAAGTGCCTCCAAGCCATTGTATCTGTTACTACAATTACTGTCCATTTAATGCTCCAAAGATGTTGACATTAGTTCAAAGAGAGAAGAAGAAATAATGTGATATAAAAACTTGAAATGAACAAAATTGATGTATGCAGCGTGTTTTAGTTAATTAAGCACCCACGACATGGGATTAATTTCAAAACCATGCAATAGAAAATCATAATTCCTGATCCTGATGGTTCAGTCATCCATAGAATCTTTGTCAACATAACGGGTGTAACAAGCAAACAAATACTGCATATAAATGACAGCTATCGCTTGACAATAAACAAACATCAGGCAAAGGATGTATCCGGCAAAACAGTACCAAACAGCAAAACAAAAGCATGGCTGCTAAAGTTGTTTCACATAACTACATTGCATCTGTGGCCTCCAAGGACATATAACAATTGTCTCATTAGTTTGTTTAAATCACTCATCCATTGGTAAATATTAATGTCAACACAAATAGACAAATAAGGCATCTATTTCTATTCCGGAACAGTAACCTTCAAAATATCAGATAATTAACCTGAACAATTGTATTGTAGGACGTTTCACTTAATAGCCTACGATAAATCCTATGTCCATCGTTACTAACATGCAAAGTAGTGTCACAAATGTCAAAAAGGTGTCCTTTACGGTGCAGAAAAATCTGCAAAAGCTGAAATAAAACCCATGTTGATCAGGATGATTTCAGAGTTCAATTGAGGAACGGTATCCAACCCAGAATGCATGGGAACCCTGTTGCTCTTCCAAGATGATGGTTCCATTGTAATACAAACAATTTACATCAAGCCATTGATGACAGGTCCAAGAGACATCCCAAATTAATTGGCATTTAATGAGAATTTATGATCAAATATTACTATGCTTCCTCCCTCTCCAGGCATATGAATGAATGTAGTGGTAGAAGTCAGGGAGATTTGGCCACGTATGATTCAATTCCATTAACTGTATCTAGAGCTGGATAGAGTTTGATTTTGTCCAGTCCGTTATATTTAATGATGACCTGGTGTTGGTTGATTGACAATTGGAGAGTAATGGGGTTGTAGCGGTATTATACCACCCAAAGGATGCGTGCACACATTTGCATTTCCACACTGAGGTATTGAAGCAGTGATAAATTACGAAGCAAGGATTTATAATGATATATTGTTATGACAATAGTACTTGGAAGAATCAGAGGGTGCGTTAATTGACCAATTTTTTGCCTAGAATCATGTTTCTCAAACATCTTTCAGGCAAATTTTTAAAGGTTATAAATGCAAAACCTTTTTCAAATGTCTTAATATATGGGCATATTGTAACGCCAAAAAAGGTGCGTTTTGAATGTGACATACAGCCAGAATCACGTTCTGAGACATGATAAACGCAAAGCTGTTTTGAAACCCACATACAAATCAGAATTTCCCATGCTAATTTCCAGTTCAGAGAAAGCGCGCCATGTGTTGTGTAATGTTGTTGTACAAATACTCGTCCATCTAGTTGACCTCCGAGGAACTGAGGAGCTGCGACGAGACAAGGCCCTTATTTTGAATCATGAAGAGACGATAAACGCGACATCCCGCAAATCACATTCGTATAGTGGGGTTCGATATGTACATATCTAGTGGCAAGACACGATAAAAACACCCAGAGACACTTCTTTTCATGTAGATGACCATATTCGAATGGTTACATGTACATGTACACATACAAGTCTATCTTTTTTTTTCTCTCATTCATTCCTACATTTTATGATTTTTTAGGAATTTTCATTTTAAACACTTGGTATAAATGCAATCCCAAAATATCCATCAATTACTACAATGTTTTATTTTATGTTTTTAATTTTGAAAGATATAATAATAATAATAATAATAATAATAACTATTTCTTATATGGCACTTTTCAGGAGGGCCCTATCAAAGCGCCTTACAGATATACATTATTACCCCGGTCATCGGATTCAAGGCTTACCCGCACACAATGTATGCCCTGGGGAGCATTCCAGCCAGGCGTCATTTTTACAAGCGCAAACTTGCTAATCTAAGCACATTAGCTTTCGCATCCTACCAGGCACCCATTTAACACCTGGGTGGAGAGTGGCAAATGTAGATCAATGTCTTGCCAAAGGACATTAGTGCAGCGTTGGGACTTGAACCGCGGACCTTGTGATCCACAGTCCGGTGACATATAGGCCCAAATGGATTAATCAAATCCACAAAAGAATCTTATTCATACTATTTTATATATTTGTAATCACTTTGCATGGCATTTGTATTTTTGCAATCATTCACCTTAAACAAGTGATTGTTCTTTCCCTTTGTCTAAAATAAAAGGCAAGGAAATGCAATTATTGATCCGCTTTGATAGCATTCATCTGTAACCAATCCTCTTGATCAAGCACTACATCAGGCTTTCCAACGGTCATGACAAGTGAATTGAAAGCTAATTAATTTGTGCAAGGCTCCAATACCTACGGTACCCACAATTATCTCATTGGCTGTGCGTATATAAACAGGCGGTCCGTCCTACAAATGTAATTGACCATACCTATCCCACACTGCATGACCTAAGCCTTGGCAAAACAGGAGATTAATATGGCCTTTAGATTGTTCTATTTTAAGTTTTTACAGCGGATAATTAAATTGCATAGTTCTTACTTTTGCTGGACACTGTCATATCACCTTGAAGTTATGATAGAACATCAATCACATGTATCTAAAACTACACCATACATAAATGACGTAGATGAAAGGTAGATAGTTTAGGCCCACTGCACACTACATGATCCCCTTGCGATCAAATTTTAAAAATTTTATCTTCCTGATTAGCTTCTAATAAATCATTATGGATTTTTGTGCATTTAACTCTTCTCGTCAAAATAAATGCCAAAATGGCTTCAAATCGTAGACAATCACACTACTGGGCTGCCATCACTACAATTCTGAGCCGATTTAGCTTTTCCTTTTCCAAAGAAACATGAAGTCTTTTGAAATTTAGATTTTCTTAATCATATGACTTATCACTAGTATTCAGATCCTCCGTCATTAAGATTTTACAAGCCTTAATGATTGTATGAAAAACTATTGCATATTCTTCCAAAAGTGGTTCATTGTCAAATTGTAGAGTGTGTGATGGGCTTTAGTTTCACAACTTAAAAGACCCCTTTTAAATTTCAGCATGGGAGATTCATCTTTTTATAAAAAAAATACCTTAAAGGTACTATGTCCCATTTGCAGGCAAAAAAAAATGTAAAGGTTAAATTCCAACGACATTTGAAATAGTAAAATCAGTATTGATTTTCTTATTTGTTAAATAAATCTATGTACCTACCTATTTATGCTAGTCGTTCTCGACTACAAGCCATCACGAGAATTTTAAACCCAAAAAGTCACTAGGTGTGTAACCCCCTGTCTTCCCATTGTCCTGCCCAAATCTATAGAATACTTCCTCTGAAAAACCTAGCAACCCCGAAAGAAATACGGAACATGTTGCAATGAGTGGGGACGGAGGGAGGGCAATAGGTAGATACATAGATTTATTAAACAAATCAGAAAATCAATACTGATTTTACTAATTTATAACAATAAATCAATGTACTTACCTATTTATGCTAGACCAGCACAGACGGAACCAAGGGAGGCATGTTCCGAAGAGACAACCTAGAGGGAAGACGCAGCCGCCTTAAGCGGCGCAGAAGCAAAAGAAACCTCACCCGCAGGGACATCCTTAAGATAACAAGATATAAACGAATTGCGGGAGCACCAATAGGCAGCCCGAAGAATATCTTCCAGCCCCACGCCCTGGAAAAGAGCCCAGGTGGTACTAATGCTACGAGTATCGTGGGCACGAGGCCTACAATCGGCCGACAAAGCTTCAGGGCCCGCAGCCCGAATAGCTTCCACAATCCAACGAGACACAGATACCCGGGAAGCCGGAGAAAAAGGCTCCCGGGTAATCAAAAACAATTGGTCATCTGTACGAAAAGGTTTGGTCTTCTCAACGTACCACTTAAGCGCCCGGACCGGACACCAAACCTTATCCTCACGTATGGAAGAATGATCAGACAGAGGACAAAGAAAAACCTCAACAGGCCCCGAAGAAGCCGTCTGGTTCTTGGCGACGAAGGAGGCCTTAGGAATAAGACGAACGCCACCCCTTGCCTCCCAACGAATATGGCCCGGAGTAAGGCAAAGAGCATGTAAAGTACTACGTCTCTGACCAGAAGCGATGGCCATCAAAAAGACTGTCTTCACGGTATGATGGTGAAGGGAAGAACTCCCCATCGGCTCAAACAGAGGCTTACCAAGAGCCTCAAGAACCTTAGGCAAACTCCAGGAAGGGACCAGCTGAGACACTGGAGGTCGCTTCAAGAAAAAGGACCTGAGAAGACCACACAAATGGGGAGAAGAAGACACTCCCGATCCATCAGAAAAACCAGTGTGGATAGCAACAATGGCAGACCGATAACCCCTGATTGTAGACAAAGCCCTACCCTTGTCAAACAAGTGTATGAGAAAATCAGCAATAGAACCAAGCGAAGCAGTCTTAGGGGACTCATCTCTCTCCTGACACCATTCGAAGAAGACAGACAAACGCGAATTATAAACCACCTGCGTTGAGTCCCTACGACTACCAGCTACAAAATCAGGGGCTCTCTCAGAAAGTCCCGACTGCCTTGCAGTCTCCCGGAGAGAGGCCAAGCAGTCAAGTGCAAAGCCGCCGGATTATGGTGGAGAATCCCCGATAGGGGTTGTGTCACTAAATCCGCTCGTAGCGGGAGTGACCACGGAGGAGCTACAAGCAGACTCAACAACTCCGGGAACCAGGGACGCCTGGGCCAGTTGGGGGCCACCAAAATCACCAGTGCTTGATCCTCCCTGACCTTCGACAACACCCGAGGGATCAAGGGGAACGGAGGAAAAGCGTATCCCCGAAAGGTCCCCCAATTGAGGGATAACGCATCCAACACCCATGCCCCGGGGTCCTGAACTCGGGAGCAATACCTCGGGAGCCGATGAGACAACGCCGAGGCAAACAGGTCGACGTCCAACCGACCCCAGGTCGAGAGGAGCGTCTGGAAAACTGCCGGATGGAGCGTACACTCCGATGGCAGACACCGACCTCGCGAAAGGAAATCTGCAATCAGATTCTCCCGACCTGGAATGAAAGAAGCTATCGGTGTAAAGTCCAACTGACGACACCAACTCCATAGTTGCGCGGCCAACCGGTCCAGAGGAGCAGACCGGGTGCCTCTCTGCCGGTTTATGTAAGCCGCCACAGTTACATTGTCTGTCAAAATCAAAACCGACGACAAACAAACCGGATGACAAAGTGATGTAGAACATAGATCACTGCCAAAAACTCCAGCACGTTGATGTGAGGCAACACCCGCAGATGTGACCAATCCCCCGACACCGTACCTCCGTTGCAGTGGCCTCCCCAGCCCAACAGAGAGGCATCCGTCGATACCGAAATTGATGGCAGGGGAACCCAAAAGGTCTGCCTCGAGCCAAAAAGACCACGTCTGTCCAACGAGGTAAGAGAGACCTGATGTGATCCGGCAACTGGATCCAGGTCGACAGAGAATCTCTGCCCGGACGGTAGAACTTGAGAAGGTGGACCTGGAAAGGTCTCATGAGCAGTCGACAGTCCACCACCAAATCCACCAGACTGGCCAAATAGCCCAGAAACTGGAGCCACTGTTTGGCCCTGACCCGTCTGAGCAGAAGAAGCCGACGAGCCGCCGAAGACACGGTCAAGATCCTGTCCCGACTGGGCCGGGCCAGTTGACACGGAATATCTAGCACCGCTCCCAAAAAGGAAGGGACGCGGGAAGGAGATAGATTGGACTTCTCCCAATTTATCAGGAAACCGAGCTCTTTGGTCGTCTGTACCAACAGGTAGAGATGATCCAAGAGAAGAGATTCGGACTCCGCCAGAAGGATCCAGTCGTCCAGATAACAGAACAGACGAATACCGCGACCCCTGAGATAGGCCGCTAGAGCCGCGACCACCCGAGTAAACACACGGGGGGCTGGTCGAAGACCGAAAGGAAGGGACCGGAACCGAAAGGTCCGGCCCTGAAACGAAAACCCCAAAAGGTCCCTGGACCTCGGATGAATGGGAACATGCAGATAAGCGTCCTTGAGGTCCAAGGACACCGCATAATCCTTTACCCTCACTAAAGGGAGGATTAAGGCCAAGGTTTCCATTCGAAAATGAACCGGCGTAATAAAGAGATTTATCCGCTTCATATTTAGAATCATTCGAAGCTTCCCCGAGCGCTTGGGAATAACAAAGATCGGCGACAGGCATAATCGAGAATGATCTTCCACTCTCTCGATCGCCCCTTTTTCCAACAGAGATTTGATCTCCGTGGTGGCATGCTGAAGAGCCGGGGCGGCCATGGGGGACTGACGACATCTTAATGTGCCGCCTGGAAGTGCGGCGCAAAGATCGATGCAATAACCTTCTCGCACAATAGAGAGCACGAGTGCGTCTCTTGTGACAGCTTGCCAAGCTGTGAGAAAGAATTGCAGATGCCCCCGACGCTGATCTGAGGACTTAGCGCTCGGGGAAAACCATCAAAGACGCCGCAAAGATGCGGCAGAGAACGTACGACCACGAGGGACACCACGCTGGCCCCTGTTGGAATGTCCACCACCCCTACCACCGCTGCCACCCCGCCGGGGAGGCTGAGAGGAGGTAGGAGGAGGAACAGACACTGTCACCCGACGCTGTTGACCCTGACCCCGAGACACAACCAAACCATGGCCAAAGCGTGAAGCTGGCTTCTGAGGAGGCCGAAAACCCTCGGCTAAATCAGCCACCTGCTTGCGGCTATCGATCTCTTTCTGGAAAACCTGGGCAAACTGCCGGCCAAAAAGAAAAGGACCGCGCGAGGGGACGTCCCGGAGGACTGACGGAACGTCAGCATTACGAACCCCCAAAGCGGAAAGCGCCAGCTCCCGACGCCGGTGAGTCAATGTGACCGCCGACTCCGATAACTGCGACCATTGAAGTCCAGCAAGTGAGAGCAAAATGTCATCTATGATCAACAAATCAGCTTCTAACACCTCAAGCTCCGCAGCTCTAGCCCTCAAGCTGAGAAGGGAACCTTGATAGGCACACAGGCGCATACTAGTCCGAACCCCCCGGATAGACACGACAGGTAGCCGTCCGTATCCTTAAAAGGCTTAGAAGTAAGNCCCCCCCCCCGGATAGACACGACAGGTAGCGGTCTGTATTCTTAAAAGGCTTAGAAGTAAGAGGGTTGGACGCCCGAAGGCGCTGACCAACCCCCAAAATCTCGGGGGAAAACTTCTTAGCTGTAAAGAAACTAGAGCTGACTTCATCATTGAAGCGAAACTCTTTCCCACGCACGAGGGGTCTCTTTGTTCTAGGCAATGAACCAATACGATCGTATTCGCCCTGGAAATCTTTGGTAAGGGGAATTCCCATGTCCGAGGACTGCTGTCTAAACAGCAATGAAGTCGGAGCCCCCACCGCCGGGACAGGAGAATAAACCTCAGGGAGGTATTTCTCCAACAAAGCCTTAGCCTCAACCCCCAGCTGGGAGTGAGACTGAGATTCGGCCAGACCCGTTACGGTCGACACCTCCGAAGAGATAGAGACCTGAGACACAGACTCTGCCCCGGACGGGGGACCGACAGGGTGAGACCATGGATCCACAGTTTCTAGAAGCGGGGGGCATTGAGCCCTGAAACGCCGCTGACTCGACGGACATACCGTGAGATATCAGCGACGAATGAGACAACGCTGAGGTTTCTGCGGACATACCGCCAACCCCAGCCGGTGGGCCTTGTTCCAAGTCTAGCCTGCTAGACACAAGGGCCCCCGATCTCGTTCCACTTGACCGACCGCTATACATACCTGCAGTCGCCCTGGCGGGTGACTGAGTTGCCCTCTCCCGTACACGGCCTGCGAGAAAGCCAGGCCAACAACACGAGCCACCTCGGGTGGACGTGAGATCGAAACCGAAGGCACCGAGGTAGTCGCCGTGGAATGCCAGGACCTCTGCCCATCGTCCTCCGACGAACTCATAACAGCAGATCGGATTTCTGAAAAATAAAAACAACTTACAAAAAACAACACAAAGGGTACACACCAATAAAACCCGCAAAAATACGGCAAAAGCAATGCAAAAACAAAAACACGGCACAAAAAATATGCACGTTAAAGTCATGCATGCAAACAAAGAAACATGCACCAGAACGAAAGGCATACAAAACACGCAGCGCACGAGGAAACAAAATCAACGTGGCGCTGAAAAGAAAATCGGAACAGAACACCTTTCAAAAAGGGTCTCAAAACCGTCCAAAATGCAAAATAAGTGACTTCAAGGCAAGTCCAAATCAATCACAATTGAAAAAGGAACAAGAAAAATCAATGAAAAACAGCTTAAATATGAAAAAGAAGGACATATTCATAATTCCTGCAAAGTTCTACAGAATTTGATGTTGGCTGCAAAAGGGACATAGTATCTGTAAAGTGTAATATAATAGAAGTATGCAAACAAAGAGCCAAATAATGAAAATGAAGGAGATTGACGAGCATAAATCACTCCACCAAATCAACTCTACATCGACTCCAGCCCAACCAATTTTGGGCAATTTTAGGTAATGTTATTTAGTTTGTTCGGTCTTTAGGTTGGTCTGCTGTTGATCTCATTGGTGTGAATGGGTTACAATATGAATTGTCATTATGAATTCATTACAAAATACACACCTTTCTAGACTTGGAACTAGAGATCTTCCTCAAAGACATAACTGTAGATTAGTCCCATCCACGATTCAAATTATTTGATGTCAATGAAGTGAAATGTTAGACAATTACAGTTTCTAAAATTGCCCATCTACAGTAGATGTAGGAATCCTTGGTAGCATTTCAAGTCACATGATAACATTGATGCAAACATACATGTCACTTTACAAATGAACAGACAAATATTGACTTGAAAGATCCCATTCAGCAACAATGGGTTTCCATCCGTTCATTTCTGCTTCCACACATTAACATGGTATCCTACAACCAACTTGCTCCATGTTTCAAACTTTCACTGGGCATTGTGTCTTTCAAAAACGAGGAATTGTTGAGTTGTTTGACACCTTCTCCTGATAATACATGTTTAATGTAGACAGGCCTGAATGTAGAGCTTGTGCATTAATATGCACCCATGCTACGACTCAAGCTTTTAGAGTTTCTTCACAACATTTTAAATGCTCTTTCCATGTCTTGTCAATCATGACAATAGTAACAAAAGTAGAAATCAGGATTTGCAAGAATTTAAAAACAGCCAAGTACTTCCTACAGTATATCCTTATGAATTCATAGAAGAGAGAGAGCAAAAGTCAGGTAATTAATAATAGATCAGCTGCATGCAGTATTCTTGTTACTACCAGCAACTTGAGATAACGTTACCAGCGTCTGAGTTGCAGAAAGCCATACATGAATTGACGTAAAAGTTGTAGTTCTCCATGTGATGAGGGTCAGTTGATGTTACTATTTTCAGAAAGATAGTTAACAATTTTCAGAGCAGACCTTTACAAGAGGTCAAGTTTTACACAAGCTTTCTTTATTGGTGGCGTTATGGGGAAGCATTATTTTTCATTCACTGAAGATTTAGAGCAACTAACAGTGTTTGAGAGGTACAGAGAAACTATTGCCAAAACGCAGCTATTATAGATCAGAAATATGAGCCTTCCGGATTGTTCAACAATTTGTATCATGTAAGAGAGATGGAAGTGAAGTGGTACAGAAAATGTGTCATTGGAAATAAACTCATTCATTGAATGGTCCAGGAACTAAATCGAAAATTCCTGGAACAGGTTTAAATTTAGCAATGTCACTAAGCATGACTGAAAAGACAACAAAAAAGTACAACAAATATTGTATTAATTATTTGTGCCAACCAACAAAAGACAAATTTCCTGATATGGACAATAAATCATATTTACATATCCACATAAGAAATGGTAACCTTAAATGATGTGTGCAAAGTTCTACGATACATGCTCCAGCAGCAACAACTACACCATGGTCAATTATAGGGACGCAAGCCTTTTGTTGCTGAACCTAACCTTAAAGGGATCCCATAACTTTGTCTCAGATTCTCAAACAAAATCCTGGATTTAGCTCATGCTGCAATGATAATTATAAACCTTTAGGTCAGTCAGGAACCCCATGACTTTTACAAGCTGATCGCCTGTCTTATTATCAAAATATTTATGATTGAAATTACAAATTTTAAAAACCGTTTACCAAATGGTTTTCATAATACTACAAATACTACAGTCTATTGGTGAAAATGAGTATGGTAAAACCAGTCACTCAAAGATTGTTTCACTTTTTGAGGCACTTCTTGATCATTTTGAAGCACAATTTGTTTAAGGCTTCAATATTACACCATATCACAGACACTGAAAGCATGTAGGGCCTTGCATCTCATATTTAACATTGTTAAACGATGCCTTTAACCCAATTGCAACCCTAACCCCACAGCGTGTATCTTTGATAACAAAGAGCCTACAGCATATGTCGCTGGTATCATATCAGCTCATCGTGTGAAAGCCTCTATATCATGAAATCTGCAACTCTCTGCCATACATGCAGGTGTATCTACTGTGTAAAGACAACAAATAATCCCCAAGGAATGGAGATGGTGCACACACTGTGTTGCAGACTTGATATGAATCCGATATTTTGGGTAATCAAATTGTTATTTAGAAGAATATCCATCATACTCTTATCACACCATGACTGACAGCAAATTGACAAGAGACTGAAAGGATGACCCTCAATGGCCGGGATTCGGTCGGTTATGAGTCAATATTGCAGAGTGACTAAGACATCAGTAGTAATATTATCATCAAAATGATACAAGATAACAAATAAATGTATAGACCACTTCAACAAAAAGGGAACTTTCTTACCTTTTGTATGAGTTGTACTGTGTTTTCTTGAATACTTTCTACCAGCTCTAAATGACTCTTTAGAATGAAATCAGCTGCGTCCAGATCAAAGCTGTAATCCCTATTGTGCATCTCTTGCGTCCAAATTGGCAGCTGACTCAGAAGCTGAATTAAAAGAATTTGGACAAATAAACCATTGGTAATATTCAAATTTGTTGCACTATAGTGTTGTTCTTTCACACACCAATCTGATTCCAAAATATCCTCCTGGACAAGACTTTTGAATTTCTTGATATTTTTATAAAAATCAGAAAATCCCTTTCTAGATAATTTAATCTTTCCTCATATACAACATCTCAATTTTGTCTTGGCATACTCACTATCAATCAAAGTTCTAGACCAATTCTAATCTTGTATTTCTTCCATTTTTAATCACTTCTTGTCAAGACTTCCTTTCTAGAGACATTTCTTGTTTCCTCACTATGTCACAATCTACCAAAACTATACCACTTGAAGACTCTATTCTTCTTTGCTCAGTTCATTTCTTTGAAAAATCACATCATTAAAATCATTATTTTAACTCTAAACCCTATCTAAACTCGATACTAATCTCACCTCTAATGCATCTCTTTCAAAATGCCTTAGTTGCAGACATAGTTCTAGTTTGAGCCTCCTTGTGGCCCATAGGTCATCCAGCTTACTCCTCCCGTCCTCTAGGTTGTTCAGCATCCCATCGATGTGGTGGCACGTATCACTGTAGTTGGCCTTTTTCGTATCCATCTCGATTTGCCTGGTGAAAGAAAATGAGAAAAAGAAATATAATGAAATAAAATCCTCTTTCGAATTAAATACCATGCCTAAGTACTAGGCTTTCCTCTTGCATGCATTTTTTTTCTGCCTTTTTTTTCCACGATAGAGCTACAAGTACTTAAAATATATTTTGCCTAAGATATTGCTTCCTTTATAAGTTATTACTAAAACAGTGTTAAGATATTTCTCTAAGATTTCTATGTTTAACATCATCAAATTAATTGCATTCTCTCTGAAGTTTGAAAGCTATTCAGCTACTTTATCATATAATAGCACTGAAACTAACTGATTTAATTCAACAGATGGCGCTACATACAATTGCTCTGCTGACTCATTGATAAAGTGTCCCTACCAATTGTCAATGAGATTCCTTTTCTTCTTTCTCTTTCTTTCTCCCTCTCTCTCTCTCTCTCTCTCTCTCTCTCCTCCCCCTCTTCTCTCTTCTGTCTATCTTCTCTCCTCTTATCTCTTATCTTCTGTTGTATTTTCTCTCTTCTCTGTTTTCTTCTTTGTTTTTTTTCTTCTATTTTCATCTCTTCTCCCCTCTTCCTGGCTCTTTTTCTTCCAAAGTCCCCCTTTTTCTCCTCTGTATCTCATTCTCCCTGTTCTGTCTCATTGTAATAATAATACGATATTGAAATGATGTGCAAAGGAAATAAAGTAATTGTGATTGTCTGCTATTCATCATCACAACCACCACCACAACTATGGGTAAGTGAATGATAAGATAAAAAGCATCTGGAAACCTCATGCTTGACATATACTAACTCAATTCCATGAGAAAGTTTGTTTACAACACTATTCATCTCAGTTAATATTTCAATATGATGCAAATATCAACAATCAGGGTTTTTTTGAAGTACTATTAATCTAAGGAAAATTTCAGTAAGATTCTAGAAATGATAATCACATTTTATCATTCATGTGGCACTTTATAAAAAATTATATACCAAATATTCAAGAATCTCATGAATACTGCAACGACTGCATTAATTTTCGGAGGTGGCATGATTACGATATAAAAAAATGAAGAAGACTGCTGCAGGAAAATACATTAATTACCGATGTCTTACTCTGGGTTACTTCAAATTAACAATGTCTTACAAACTCTGATTAAACACTTATCCATTCAAAAATTTGAGCAAGAAGACAATTCACACTGATGCCTTTGGAGTTCATCACCCCCTCACACACAAGTTACACCCACATGTACATGTATAATATATGTCTACTCAAGAAGCACAGTTCTCCTTATTGCGTACACCCATGTTAACACACCCTTCCAATCCCTTCTCCAATTCATGAAAACATACACCCTTGCCGCTTGAAACCGAAGATGGGTCTATTAATCCTAAACCAAGTGCGAGTGAGGAGAACTTACTAATGAAATTGACCGATGGGTCCCCCTCATGTCCTGTGTCGTTTTAGCCGGTGGCGGCCATGTAAATTAGAATGCCAGATCGAACGGGTATTACCCTCCCGAGAATATCAACAGGGATGAGGATGCTCTTTCTCTGAGCTTGGCCGTCCACACACAAAAAATCAACACTAATTGAATTCTTCCAGTGATTTGCTGGTGAGTTCTTGTATTTAAAGGTATACTTCAGCCACCAGGGAATGAAAATCAGTGGCATTTCATGAATATTCATGCCTTGAAATTCAGTTTGATAATGCATACAAATTTCCCAATCGATGCTATTTTATTCACCATCATGGCCAGTTTTATCACATCACTTCTTTGGAGCAATAAGGGCAATTTATACCTTCTACTTTAAAGGTACAATGTCCCATTTGCAGGCCAAAAAAATGAAAAGGTTAAATTCTAACGGCATTTGAAAGATAATGCTAACATAGAACTTCCCTAAAAAAGGCGGGGCTTGAAAATGTTTTCAAGTGGGAAAAAATAACGACTATTAGTTTTCAAATCGACTTTTAGACCATTGTACCGAATGGCCATACATTTTATGCCGCGCAAAGATTCAATCAGTTTAATTTTGGCCATCACAAGAAGTGGGTTATTGATGTAGACAAATGCTCATGTACCCTTCACAGCTCATTTTATGTACCGGTATGTCATTACCAAAGAAGAAAAAAGCCAGTCAGTCACTAAATAGTGTCTGACAGTGAAGTCTAGCAAGTAAACGGGTTTCCTTGCATAATTTGAATATTAGGACACTGCTAATGTTTAAATTTCACAGATAGGACATACAAGACATATTCATAATTCCTGCAAAGTTCTACAGAATTTGAGGTTGGCTGCAAAAGGGACATAGTACCTTTAACATAAGAAGTAATGCCCTTATGGTTCCAAACAAACAATATCATTTGATGAGAGCCAGAAATATGTAAACCGTTTTGTGAAATGATGGGTGTTGATATACCCTTCTCGTTCTCAGAAAATAAGTCATACACAGCATGTGATTTTAGTGCAGCTCTGTACATTGTAGTTAATCAAATTTACTATTACCACAACACACCACATATGCTACAGAAATTTACTATTTATAGTTACTAATAACTGCATCTTTCTTTGCTTGACTTAATATTAATAATATTTCACCACAACAAATGGATGTAACTGTAAGCACTTCTCCAGCTTGAATCCAATAATATTTTACTAAATCCACTTGGAGCTTTCATCATAAAAAAATCACAGATATGCTTCCTGATATTTCTTGTGTGGATGAAGCCTTGAGAGATTTGTTAGAAAGTACAAGTCTAAAATATGAAAGCGGCTCCAAATGATGCGAGGAACATAGTCAAACTCCAATTTCTCCTTGAAGCAAGGCCCAATCTTGTAAGATTTTTATTAAAGATGGATAAAGGAAGTTGCTCATCAAGGAGACTGTCCAGTCGTATATCATGGCCCATTCAGACAGGAGGAAATATACTGGTACATGTATATGAAACTTGTATAAAGAAAATTATATGAAGAATCATCATACACCTGTTTAAGGGGCATACCCATTTAATGAGATAAAGTACAGCATTTTAATTTCAAAAATCTTCAAGTTTATACTTATTTCCAATTGTATTTTGTGTATATAGCACTAGGCATTATGGTAGGATATTGGCAGAAGTAACATCTTATTTCCAGTGCACAAAAGTCTCTCAATTTCTTACGCACAGCTAGACACTAACAGGTGCCCAGGACACATCATGGGCATCTAAAATCTGTGGCCGAACCGCCCAAATTCTGAATTTCTACATACATGTAGGGCTCAATGCATAGAGGCCCAAACAATTTCAGTCCGGACCAACGACGACAACAAAAAAGTGCGGAGCCCTGCCACAGGACATTTAGGAATATGTACTGCAACTTAAAATGTCCAGTCTAAGAGATCTACAGGCAAATTCAGACATCCATATTGTGCATCTTGCTGCTTTCCCGATTATACCCCTCTTATATCTTGGCATTTTTTGCAACTTGTGTGTTACATCTTATCCTAATAATTAATCTAACGATAAAATAAAACTAATACTGACAAACCATGAGGATAAAACTTGTTTTTTCCTCCAAGCAGGGACTTGTAAATAGCAAGTCCCTGCTCCAAGTGTCCATAATTAAGAAGTTACTTCATTAATTATATAATAATAATAATAATAAAAACGTTACTTATAAAGCGCTTACCACCGAAGTCTCTAAGCGCTACATACACATAATAGACTGATATACAATTACATCTTATACAAAACTAAAATGAATTACTATTATGAATCTTGAAGGACAATTAAAGAGCAAAGATAATCGACATAAACACCTACTATCTTGTGTTGATCATGCTACAATGATGCAAAAAATGGAGGCAACTACAATAGCTCTCTGTAATAAAATGGTTTACTAATATTGGTAAGAGTTGTTTTATGTCAGAGACTCTTATACTATTTTCACACTTGTTTTGCTTAACCCCGTACTTTGCTTAGCCCCGTACTATCCCGGACTAACTTTTGGGGCTTTTTTCAAGCTGCAATCTGTTATCCCCGTACTAGCTATAGCGTTAATATTCATTAATTCGCTCCACTGAGTAGTCCTGGACTATTTTTTGTTTCTGTTCTCATTCATTTGCTTGGAACCGCAATTGCAGAGTTAGCACCACAATTCTGGGGTAAGCCCTGCTATGTTGCAGGGCCAGGTAACCCCGTACTATAGGTGGGGCTAGCCCACTTTGGTAAATACGTGTCTGAACAGAAAGTGGAGTAAGCTTGACCCCGTACTATAGGTGGGGCTAAGATCCTCTTTAACCCCACCTATAGTACAGGGTTAAGCAAAATTTTGCCAGTGTGAAAACAGTATTAATGATTCAACAAACACATATTGGGGAATACAGCTCTATGAGATTGTGATGTAAAATGGGTCAAGTGTCGATGCCAAGAGATGAGGACCACAATTCATGAATTATTTTTGACGAGGGAAGAGGAAAAATCAATTTCGTAGCGAGCAATTACGTACATCTGATATGTCATCTGCTCTGCTCTTTACTCACTCGTATACTCTTTCTGGGATGAAACTTTTAAATGAAATCCATATTAAATCTTCAATAATTATCTTCTTGATTGAGCATGAGATATGAAAACACTGAATATGAAGAACTCATAGTTCCGTTATATTTGGAGATATACGATATTGTCTATACGAATTATATTGACATAGTAATATAAAATTGTTGGCACTGTAATATATGATGTAGCTCGATGCTAACAAATGCCACAAACCTAAACACCCATAAAGGAATAATAATTTAAATTCCAAAATTACTGCATCTTAAAGAATACATATGTCTTGCTAAAAAAAAACATTTTTCTTGGAAATATATATGTATGTAAATATATAATTATTATTACCAAATGAAATATGACTAACAAAAATATATGGTTTGTTTGTGCTTCCTTGAACATCATAAGATAATTGTTTTCTTCCCTACCACACTCTCACAGCTTCAATGTTAAACATTCATTTTGCCTTCCCTGGCCAACATTTCTCCCTTTCTTTATCTCCCTACTAAATTCCATCTTTTTCCTTCATATTCACACCCCTTCCCTCTTTCTCTTTTTATCTTTCCTTTTTCATGTTCTCTCAGCACTACACAATATCACAAGATCTACCCAGGTTAGATCTGATAAACACTAGAGTACGGATTATCTGAAATCTGTCTTTCAGTGATTCTATTTCAAAGGCTGTCTGTACTTTTATTTCATAACAATTTGTTAAAGCTAGTCTGAGATCCTTGTTTTGTTTGTATCAGAGGGAAAGGGAAGCTTTGCAAACAGGTTTCCCAAAGCATGGCTGAAAATTGAATAACAAGATTCTGATGTACTTTTATGATCACTTTTACCCTCTGCTAACTTCTGCTCGTTTTTTTTTTC
>BEXV01000343.1:37980-62899 GCA_003118195.1 Hemicentrotus pulcherrimus | reverse complement strand
ATCAGTTCATTGGCTCTGTGAGATACAAACATGATCCAAGTTTGGCGGGAATCAATCAATCGGTTCTTGAGAAAACGCGATCACGAGAACGGGACGTACGTACGGGACGTACGTACGGACGGACGGACGGACAACCCGAAAACATAATGCCTCCGGCTACTTTGTAGCGGAGGCATAAAAAGCCAGTCAGTCACTCAATAGTGTCTGACAGTGAAGTCTAGCAAGTAAACAGGTTTTTTTGCATAATTTGAATATCAGGACACTGCTAACGTTTAAATTTCACATAGGACATACATGACACACTCATAATTCCTGCAAAGTTCAACAGAATTTGATGTTGGCTGCAAAAGGGACATAGTATCTTGAACATTCAAATTTCATTCACTCTAACTTATTTTGTTTTATTTAACAACACTATCAATATTCATATTTCAGCATTCAAACTGAGAATTCATATTGAATTCTAGTGACTCACAAAAAAAGTCACACGCCTTTCAAGGCTTAAATATAGAAGGCTTTAAAACCAAAGTAATGAATTTATCATATTTGAATTCCTAAAAATTCAATCCTCTTCCAATGTGCCCATTTCCTTTGATGAATAATAAGATTAAGAACTAATTCCTAGCCCGCAGTATCACCTTTTCTACTTTCCAATAGCACCAGTTGAGACTGCTCCTTTCAACAACATATTAGTGTCTAGGCAATACAACACTATTACCCAGCACACATTGTGTTCAAGTGATGCACCTGAGCTAATCAGATGTATACTAGAATGATTTGAAGACTACCGGTATAGCCCCTCCAGCTCTGTAATGACGGGTAAGCCTTGTTGTATTCTATTTACACCTGATTAATTTTATCGATTAGGATGCCAGTAAAGAAGGGGGGGGGCTACCCTATAGATACCAGGTATCTATAGGGTAACTGATGTGGTGTACGATTCGACGATCAACCCAGCTGCCCAAGACCCATAGTATTGACACCATGTACCACTGTAATTTGTTTATACATTGTAGCAGGCAAGTGGCTCCTTGGCGGGGAATCGAACCCCGGTCTTCCGCGTGACAGGCGGAAGACCGCCTGTCACGTATGGGGGATTAGTGGAAGAAGTAGAATATAAAAGGTACCATTGAAGGATACATTATTGTGATCATTAGAATTAGGTTTCTATTAATCAGAGAAAAGGACCATGAAGTGCTGGATTACAATAATGGTTGCTCACATTCTTGGCTGAAGTACATACATGTACATACATGGCACATAGCTGATATGATATTCCTCTTTCTATGGAATCTCACTTGAATAAACCAAATTTTTGATTTATTATTTCAAGTTTGAAACCCAGTTCTCTCCTTGATCTTCTTGGATGGTTCTTGCTTTATTGTAATGAGTTTCCACTATAAAGCCATGTTGCTTCATAGAGATTTTCTCAAAATGAAAGATCCAAACATCATGATAATTCCAAGAACCTTTCCTTTGCTGGTAGATGCATTATTTCTGGTTTTACTTTTTTACAATTAATTTGTTTGTGTGTGTGATTACAATTAACTTGTGCAGCATTTCTACTTTGACATGACACTGCGTAGAGTAATCGAAGTCAGTACTAAAGCCAATCATTTATACAGCTCTCTGAACACGTCAGGCTCCTCGGCCGCTTTAATGCAAAATAAGGTCTGCACTGCTACACAAAGCTATTTGTTCCACTAGCCTGCCGCAACAAAAGCTTATGTCACTCCCAGTTTGTGAGGACATGTTTTTAGGGGTGATAAAGACAGAACTTCCAGAAAGTGGGTCATTCGTCTTATGGTCCGCCCCATTATCACATTATGCCTAGGGCCATTAAGCTCTAGCTTGACAATGTCTGACATGTTACTCTTGTTCAGGAAGTAGTATGTGTACAAACTTAGGTCTGAAGTACTGACATACATGAGAACCACTTGCAACATAGCTGTGCACAACATTTGTTTACGGCAGCTTTCATCTTATATTACAATGAGCCAATATGATTCAGGAAACATATATTTCATGCAGATAGTTAAGTATCTTGTATGCCCGACTATAAAAAAAACTCAATCACTGAGAGCATATTATTACACCAAATATGTCTTGAAGGTTCTCACAACATCTTTATAACATCATATGTCCCTGTATCTGTACTAAATGGGTCAGCTTCCTTAAAATTTGCTTACATTTTAAAAATGTTAATGAAGAAGCAAACAATATCATACGAGGATGTATAGCCTCTCAAAAACACAAATAAATCAACATTTAAGCTTATAATGAGGAACTTCAAGTGAATAAGTAACAACCAATTTAATAGAAAATATAAGTTTGTTTAACTTAATTTTTATCTTTTTCGATGTAATTCTGTTTGTGTAATAGCTAAGCTGGGATGCTATAGATATCTAAGATAAATGTGTAACCAACCAAATGACTTTCAGTTATAAATCCTATCTGATGCACACAGCAACTATCAGAGGACACTCTCAGATACTGGTAAGCTAAACCCAGGGACATCTGGCTCCAACAATATCAATGGAATAACTAGAGTTACAGCATTTCCTCTTATGAATTTCAAATATAGAGGTTTACCTTCATTGGATTTATCTTCAGAATATAAAATTGGTTCAATTTGTAGATCTATTCATACTATATACATGTACTCTCTCTCTTCCTTTCTCTCTCTGTTGCTCTCTCTGTTGCTCTCTCTCTCTCTCTCTCTCTCTCTCTCTCTCTCTCTCTCGTGCTCTCTCTCTCTTTCTCTCTCTCGTGCTCTCTCTCTCTCTTTCTCTCTCTCCTCCCTCCCTCTCTCTTGCTCTCTTGCTCTTGCTCTCTTGCTCTTTCTCTCTCTCTCTCTCTCTCTGGATAATATTCATTTGGATACTGACAATAAGACAGATGAAGGCATCTATTCATTTGACTGTCTTCTTCATTATTGGCTTAGGCCTGCTACAACACTCATCTTGGAGGAATGCAATGAACAAATACCTGAACCACAAGCATGTTATATTGAAATGATCCATCCATATATAACAATCAGTAATAAATTAGATTTCTTCAAAAGTCAGCAGCAAACTTATTGCATTAGTTATAAAACAGAAAATCTTAAATGACGTAGCAATACAATACTGGTCCAAGCATCATTACCTCATAAGTAAAATGATGAATCAGTCAACTCTTGATATCTTTTCACTTTTTTCAAAAGAAGTACTGAATTCAGCGCTCTTGGCTCGTATCCTCTCCCCCTTCCCTTCTGTATTAATCCTCCATTGGCAACATCAACACCACTGACAGTTCCATACCATCCACATCATCATCATCATAATCATCCTTCTTTTTATTATCACTACCACTATCACTGCCTATTCTGTTCTCTCAACGACTGGTTTTCTAAACTCACCTGAGCAATGGCTTCAAATTCCTCATGTTTCTTCTGCAATGCCCTGGCTTTATGCAGTGACTTTCCAATGCTGGTGTGTTTGTTCAAGAACTCCTCTCCATAGTTCTGCAGCCAGAACAGTACCTGCAAAGTAAAACGAAAACATATGCCATCATCACACGCATTCTGTGACCACCAGTCTTGGAAGGACAGATATAGACAGGCAAGTTGATAAGACCTTGACCAAGTTTGTGGATCATCCGGAGCCTATTCATAGTTCTTTGTATTAAGGAAGCTGTCAGAGCAATCTTGTTATGACTGGCCAGTGCATGTTACAGTGTAATCACCAGGGATATGAATACAACTATCTGCTCCGAGTATATCCAGCCAACCCCTTAAGTCCAATACAGGTAAAAAATTAATATTTGAAAAATATCACAATGATCTTAAATGTGGTATGTTTCAGGTGAACAATGTGTTTCCTGGTAGACAAAAAAGGCGTCCCATGCAATATGGATGAGATACAATCTTCTAAATCCACTATGCCATCAAGTTATGCACACACGCTGTTTCAGCAGTCCTCAGTTTAGTTGGTCAAGATATAATAATTCACCTTTTTCATGGAATCTGAAGCCATTGCAAAACAATCACTACCCAGCACAGAAAGACAATCATACTGAATAGACTAGGAAGTACCAAGCAGATACTGTAAATGCAGTACGTATGACCTGTGGTAATAATGCTGCAATTAAGGTTGCATACGTGTAGCAGGATATTGTGGCAGAACATGGCATCTCCGGTTCAGGAAATTTGAGATAATTGACAATTGTCATTGTGGTTCAATTAATGCTCCAATTATATTAGTGTCATGTTTTGCATTCGTTTTGAAGAAGAAAAAATCTAAATTTAAATGATATATTCTAATTAAGTTCACGTAAATGATTTATTTTGTAATAATAATGATAATAATAATAATACATTTACATTTATAATGCGCTAATAATACAATGTTTCTAAGCACAAGAGAAAGAAGAAAAAGGAATGAGAGTTCATTTTCATCATAATTCATCAAAGATAATCTGGTTACATTGACTCCTGAACATTTTTGAAGGGGGAAAACTACATGTAGTTTCGTTGACAGGCATGGGTTCTGGGCCTGAGAAATAAACACAGAATAAGCGAACAACATTTTAGGGGTCATTCACAATACATGAGAAATAAAAACAGAAAAAGAATCCAACATCATTTCTCGGGGTAATTTTCAATACATTATCTATCAGCAACTACATATCATACATTTAGCTGTGCTGCATATGCCTGCTAGAGATTGCTATTGAACAAGAAATTTATTGGAGTAACATCCCCCCCCCCCTCCCCCGAGGAAAAAAAAAAAGACAATATATATATATATAATAGTAGTAATAGTAATCTAATAGTCCACTCCAAATTTTATTAAACCGAAACGGAAATTCTTTTTGCCCAATTGATCGTGAGCCCGGCAGCCACTGTGCAGCGCCAGATCGACGTTGCTCTATCCCTTATTGTTGAACGCCAAACAAGGTAGCAACAACTCCCATCTTTTAACGTCTTTTTGTATATATATATATATATATATATAAGGTGCAGTTAACCTGCAAACCATCAGACTTCCTGAAAAATTTCCACCTCATTGTAAGGTCCATTCAGAGTTCAGTAAAAACCAATAAAATAGATCTAAAATTACAGGAAGTTTCTGTCTGCTAAGGCTAAGATGTGTTAAAAAAAACATATTTCCTGTCATTCTAAACATGTGCATACAGAGTGCTAGAACTAGGAGACGCTAATTTCTCAGAAATCAGGAAATGGCTGCACCTACACAATATCTTCAAGATGGTTAAATTCTGGTCTGTGTACTGTAAAATACTGCAATGCCTCTAGGTTCATGAATCTTGGATCTGGCTTTTACGATGTTCTGGTGGTTAACACTCCTCACTATCTCCATAGTCAAACATACATGGGCCTTGATAACACTCAACGTGAATGACACACTTTCACTTTCATTCTGTACTAAATTCTCAGTATACGTAATCAATCACCAGTGTAACATTATCCTTCCAAAGTAGTTAATAACAGGAAGGTAAATATTTATTAAGTTTGTAACAATTAGTAAAATATATGTCACAAGTGGGTCATTGACATACTGAATCCCTGTCTACATCATAGATGTTTATCTGATTTACTTATTAAAAAGGAGTATGTAAACTAAGCATATATGTCATACATCTTTTACCTAACATTGTTCAAACTGTTAGAAACAATCATTTGTGACATTTGATTCAACTATAAAAGAAAACTATGCAGATCTCTATTCTATAGATATCTCGAGAAATCAGGAGGTTAACATTTTCTTTGACAATTTTAAGCTCCTTTTTAATGTCTTATCCAATGGTTGCAGCAAAGTTGTGGAACCGTCTACCTATTATTTTGACGACTGCTCCATCTATTGACCAACTCAGAAAACTTCTGAAGTCCCGTTTATTTTGATAGAGGACATTGGATTGTATAGACTCACCTGGTCATTATTTGAAAGATATATGTTGTTGTTTAAGTATCCCAAAACATGTGGAGCAATGTGTGCACTTTATGTACGGTATGCAATGAAAAAGCGCTTCTGGTACATCAAATACCTTTTGGATTGGATTGGATTGGATTGGATTGGATTGGATTTTAAATAGTTTATATATCATCAAGATAGAATACCTTTCCAAATGCTATTATATGTACCTGCAAAGGTCCCATCACAAACATTGCTTGACAAAAGCTCCTCATCAAAGTATTTCATCTATCTATTTCTGCAAGACATCAATTATAATTATATTCTGAAAGCTACCTGTCTATAGGCGTAAACCTCACCTCCGTGCATTTATTAGTCAAATGATTTATGGAGTAATTCTGTGACCATGAAAACATGAAAATAAATTCCATTCACCATTTTCATGACCAAAAAAAGCTTGTTCCTTGTTACATATTACCAGTAATGTACATGTATACACAAAATAGGGAGTTGACACTTGGCCTTCCACTAATCAGTAGGCTGTATAAAGCCAGGTTGAACATAGGCCACTTTAAGGAATATAAGTTTAAAGCCCCACTGCACTACTTATAGCTATTTGTGCCCTCTATATAACAAACAATGCCTAATTGGTGACTGTTGGTCAACCGGGGTCCCCTTTTTCTTATTTTAATTGAGAGCTGATTTGATGAGATAACCACCTGTCAGTGACCATTCAGGGAGGTCTAATCCCTCCTGGCCAATCTAGTGCAGAGAGGCTGTAACTGATGTAACTATTTGATATATAAAGTAGAGAAGAAGATTTAAAAATGAGACTCCTTAGACCCACCTGTGCTGTATCGTGTTGGAAGACACAGAGCTGCACTCTTTGGTTGATGACAGTCTTCTTCCTCTGCCACCGCTCATCCAACTCCCTGTGCTGCTGCAGTACTTCATGGATCAGATCCAGGAAGTGACCGGCCGACTGGGAGTAGTTGGTCTGGGCAGTCACAGAGTTCTCACTCTCAGGACTCAACGGCTGCTGTAATGCCGCCAGCAAGGCTTTGCCATCGGAAAGAACCTGCCGTATCAATGGTACAAAATTCAAAGTCAATTGTCTAACTACATTTCTGTACTATTTTTTGTTTGTTAGGCACGCAGAGACACTTATGTATTATGCTTTACAAAATCATATTTCATTGTCATCAATATCACAAGGAAAGGCAAGTTGAGAAGTTTCTAAACCTATAATGTAACTATCAAAGGATTTTAGACAAAACGTACACAAGGCTAATCACACTATGAGGCAAGTGGGCGCATTTGGTAAAAGCGTCTGCCTGTCAAACTAATGATCGAGGGCTCAGAACCAGCACAGGTGGCTAGGTTACAATGAAAAACACTGTATCCCTCGGATAGAACATTACTGGTAAATGGCAATCCAATCCTGTGTGGAGGAGAGTCACTAACTCTGCATGTTTTGAACCCATGGCACTCTTCATTATAATGATTCAGCTCATGTTCCCCTTCCCAGGCTCATGTGATGTTGCATCGTTTATAATAACAACATTAATAACTACAACCACATGGTGAAAGAATTTGAATTCAGGGTTAGCCAGAGTGATAAATAAGGTAGAGCTCCTATTCTAAAGCAACTTCTTACAATGATAATCATCATCATCATCATCATCATCATCATCATCATCATCATCATCTTCATCGTCATTGTCATTGTCATTGTCATCGTCGCCGTTGTCGTTGTCCTCATCATCGTCGTCGTCATCATGATCATCATCATAATCATCATCATACCACCATCATCAAGACCCTTGCCATCTTACCTGGGTGTATCTGTGATTGATGTCATCTGACAGCTCATGGTGTTCTTGCAGCATGGATTCTAATTGTCCAACATCGTGGGGGAGTTCATCATCAAAATGTCATCGGGTGCTCCAGCCATGAAAATTGTGTTCATACTGCAAGATACAGGGCACACAACATGTACATGTATGAAGTAAGTTTAGTAGCCAAGATGCATAAACATAAGCACAGGAACAGATTCAGAATTCAGTATTGCTGCCAATGGCAGTGCATTAGGCGATCATGACTGAGGTTTCTGCTGCAACTTGCTAAAAATAATTAACAGACAACCAACTACAATGTTCACAGTATTGGTCATACACCCATTTTTTATATTTTTAATTCACCCGGTCTATAAGTATCAAGAAGGAGCATTGTTTTGTATAACCTGCTCAACTAAAGACTGCTTTTACCAAGTGATATTTTTGTTTACACATATATGTACACATGGACAAAGAGCTTATCCCTCTTTCTAGACTACTTAGTTAACTGAGCTGATTACAAGATGTTGCTTCACGGCTACAAGTGACAGATAACACATCTTTCATCAAACATTGAAATGCACTTCATTCATGGTTGTATAAACAGGAAAGATGCATTCGTTATTGAAAGTAGAATTTCAGGGCATACATAAAGGGAAGATTGAGGAAGATGAGCCACAAGATGGCGCTCTTCCCAATCAACCAAACTTGTGCTTAGTGTTGTCCCAGCATCCTGTTGAGTGTATCGGGTACATGTAATTACAAAGACATTTTAATATATTGCTCTCAGCTAGACTTGAATGGAGGGATAACAGCATTTGGTGCAGTCAATAGCACAATGCCATTTCTTCTTTAAATCAAGACACACACAATCCATTTTGGCAAACATGATGCCTACAAATCAAGATAAAAATAATGACCACATTTAAAGAAAAGATTTAGTTTTAGTCAAGTGTATAAACTGTGAAAAAAACATCTAGAATCTATTGGGTAAGGTTGATTATGTATTACATAAGAATTTGTGTATATTGTGAGGGTTCAGAATAATCCAAATGAGATAAAGTTGGCTCATCATGCTTAAAGTCATTTGCTCTGCATACAGAATGTGTATATGGATTGCACACACATGTGGCATGAAAGTTTTGCCCAAACTTTTCCGCCACTTCTCATCATAATTTGAAAATAAGGGTATTTGAGTGGTTCTGTTTAAACTGCCACTTAGAAAATAAGAAAGATCAAAAATCATTTTTCATCTTTTCTCATCCTTTCCTTAAGCACCCTCTTTGCTGAATACTAACCTCATAAACTTTCTTATGAAACGTAACTGACATGGCAAGAAGCTGGCTTCGTTCATCCAAGGCCACAGCAAATGCCCTCCACTCACGGTCGATTCGAAGCATGTGTGACCTTATGACCTCTGACGCATAATGACCATTATCAATTAGCTGCGATGCTGCAGAAAGTACTCTATTGATGTGAACATACATGCCCTGTATTGAAAAGAAAAACAATTAATATTCAAAATTGTCTTGCATAACATATTTACAGAGGGTGAAATTTTACCATGGACAAATGTCCCTAAGCAAACAACCATTTCACCTTCTATAATGTATCCCCTAAATCTAATGCTTTGACTGCAAACGTGGAGGTGTAATGTAGAGGTGTCATGGTCTCATTAAAATAAAAGCATCTGTCTAGGTACATGTCCAACATTTATATCTAAATAAAAGGACCAGGGCCTGTCTTATAAAATGCTGTGACTAATCTGAATGGATTACAACTGAACTTGAATTTGACTTTAATCGCACCTAAAGACAGAAAAATTGAGCGATTGTAATTTTTGGTTGATTGAGGACTTATGATCGATTTTGAACCAATTGTTGTTAATAGAACAGGACTCTGTTACTATCGAGCCACTACCAAGACTTGATTTTCTATTACCGGGAAGGAGAATTTTTTTATACAGTTTCTGGTTGAATACATGTGGATCTTATAGATTTTGAGACAGGGGCATTAATAGGAAATGGTGGTCCAAGGAATGAATCATTTTACAGCCCTGTTTCCGAAAGCTTGTTAGGAATTTTTTTAAACACAATTCAGTGACATATCTCTTCACATTTGATGAAATGTGATTATTTTGGTAGCTGTTATTAGTTTCTGTCATTTATTTTTGATATTTATGATGTTTTATGAAATAATATTTAATTATATTCAATTTTTATATAGCGCTTTACAAATATACTATTACCCGTCATTGGATTCAGTGCTTGCCCGCACACACTGCGTGCACAATCTCCTCTCCCTGGGGAGCATTCAACACCTGGGTGGAGAGTAGCAAGTGCAGGTTAATATCTTGCCAAAGGATATTAGTGCCATGTCAGGATTCGAACCCTTGACCTTTGTATCTCCAGTCAAGCGCCTTAAACCACTTGATCACGACACTCCCATGAAACTGAGCCTAGATGTATCCTTACCATAGACTGTGAAGCGAAGTGGTTGTGTTCATCTGAAAGCTCAGCTGCCATGTCTACTGAATGACCCAGGTCTGTGTGATTGATCAAGAATAAATCTCTATGGTGTTCTAACCAATCAAATAGCTGTCAGAAAATAAAAAGTGAAACAGAGTTGAAGAGATATGAATGAAGCAGATCATCAAATTTCGGAATGAATTGCATATGAATACAATTGCAACATGATATTTCTAGGAGATGTCAATCGGTCAAGTGGTCATTTCTCTTGTGTTTCTTTAAACCGTTTGGGGGTGAATAAGATTTACATGTATGTCTTTAAAAATTGTTATATCACTGGTCAGTCCCTGGAGTATGTAATAAGGTCAGCGTTTCATGAAACTGTCGTAAAGTACAAGTTCACCGACATCCCATTAAAACGTGTGTTAAACTTAATACATTTCAATGGGATGTCGTTGAACTTGTACTTACGACGGTTTTGTTTTGCTGCCCTGATATGACTTCAACTTACAAATTCCCCAGGGTAATGATTTTGTAATACATCTGTAACCATTAAGCTTCAGCAGTTGATATTTTACACTTCATATGTGGGTCAGAGGCACCTCAAGGATCTTTGAGGTGATTTTGAGCTTTGGTAATGACAGAAAATGAATTTTCACAAAGTCAATCAAAGCATACAACATACATTCAAAACAAACCCCCCAAATAAACCTGTCACGTGGTTTGAGAAGAAAAGTATGTAACAGCCGAGTAATAAGCATATTAAAAACAAGTCAACAGTTCTGACCTATGCACAAAACGTACAATTTGAAGAGTCTTTTCCAATCAAAGTGATTCCTGGCAATTTTTTGTTAGTTCATTATATTCTTCTGGTCTGAACAACACCAAATGAAATACAAATTTGCACTAGTTCCTTTGAAATGGTAAAGGATTACGATTACCAATATCAGGGATGCCAGTCAGTTCTACTCACTGGGCCTGAAAAGAAGTCAGAACATGTTAAAGCCCCATATGTGCTGTAAAATATAAAGCCTGAAAAAGCCTGAAATGGAAAGTTGTCAGGGTCTGAAATCAGGCAAAAGCCTGAAGACTGGCATCTCTGCAGTACTAAAGATAAGTTGAGTACACCTACCTTTTTGGCATCTTGTTCAAATAATTTGAGTTGTAGGCACTGTTCTAGTTTGGCTTGTTTGGCTGTCCACAGCTGGTAGAGGTGTTGCCTGGTATTGGCAACGTTATCTAGGAGCTGCAGGATGCGGGGCGCCACCGCTTGAAAGTCTGCGTTTAGGGAGACCGTCGAGGAGCTGGTGAATCTACCTCCATACCCGCTATCCACGGTCACAGAGTCTCCTCCAAACACACCACATATTCTATAGAAGATGAGTGAATGTAAAAGAATGTAGAGAATGAATACAGAAATATTCTAGCAAAATTTTAAACTAGTCAATTTACTTTACCCAGATTATAATATAGAATCATACATGTTTGGATAAAAGGAAATTTTTTTTTCTTGAAATTGAATAATGGCTCATTAATATGTATGGTATCATGAAACTAATTTACTGTGTTTCTTGTTTTCTCATAATAAAAAAATGATGTTCAATCATGCAA
Source organism: Hemicentrotus pulcherrimus (assembly GCA_003118195.1). Classification (NCBI taxonomy): domain Eukaryota; kingdom Metazoa; phylum Echinodermata; class Echinoidea; order Camarodonta; family Strongylocentrotidae; genus Hemicentrotus; species Hemicentrotus pulcherrimus. Next base: position 51,073 of record BEXV01000343.1, on the reverse strand, counting down.
CTTCGGCCAGCCATGGCTGGTCATGGATTGTATGTTTCTTATCAGCCGAGACTAGTTGTTTGTTGTGTAAAGGACTAGTTGCAGCGAACATTTTTGAACACTTAAAACTTCTGTGCGTCTTATTTTGGTCATGGCACTACCTGTAATATGGCCTTTCTGAGAATGCAATCACCACTTGCAGATGGGTTAAAGCCAGTTGTAAGAAGAGCCAAAAGACATAGGGCCCATGAGATTGACAGCCCATGAGATTGACAGCCCACAAGACATATGTAGGTCTCATGAACTTTTCCTAATGGTTCAACACTGTTGGTCTGGTGGAAGGTTTGGTCTACCGGGATGTCAAGCTATAAGGAACCTACAAAATGGTTTATCCAAGCAACAACTTAAATTAAAGCCCCTCTAAAATGTTGGGAGCCCAATTTGTTTTTAATTGTGTAATGATGTGAAAGGGGATGTCATTTAACACACAATTCTTCAATGTGTTTAAAGATGAATATTGATGATAGAATGCCATATATGGGTTATCTGTTGTACGCAGAAAACCAAAAGAGGCTTTAAGCATATAATGTGAATACATGTAAAGATTCATAACAAGGCACTTTGGGAATGAAAGTCCATTAAGTTGAATTGAGTATTCTTCTTTTTCTTCTTCTTTTCATGCCATGTTATGAGACGTTGGCGACCTTGGAATGCCACAACTCTCTGTCCCATATTCTATGAAGTAATTCATTCTCCCCTAGATCAATTCCCATTTCAAAAATCCCACTCCTTAAGCTACTCATCCACAGAATCCTCCTACTACCCCTACTCCTCCGACCCTTCCCCTCGATTCTTCCAGTCAGTGCAAAATTTTCCAAACCACTCTTACGAATAACATGACCCAAGAAGCTCAGCTGTCAACCTCTTATATAAAGATTGTCAATTGAGTGAAGTGTCCTGCATATCTGCACATCTGAGTACTGTCGACTTGGGGGGCGTTTCACCAAACTTGTCATCAGTGACAAATGACAGTTTTCGTTATAAGCTCCTGGAATCCATGCTTCTAATTGGTTATCAGCAGATTTGTCACTGATTTTTGTCATTTGTCATTGAAAGAAGGCTTTGTGAACTGGGTCCCTGAACCTAATGTACCTTCTGAGTACTTTCTGTCCTTCCTGATTGACAGCCTCCACAGGCATCTGCTGTATGCTCCGTCTCAACATCTCATGATCCTGCAGACATGATTGAGCGCCCTCTATGTCCATAGCGTAGTTCATGCAATTGAGTTCCTGCGTGATCTGTTCTTGATGCTGCATCATGTCAACAGCTTTACAGATGAAATCCTCCAGAGCCTGTAGAGAATAGAGATTTATTTTTATTAACAGTTTTATTTAAGCAGGGTTGCCTCTTCATTTTAAAAACTGCTATCCCACAGAGCCCTGCACAACAAATACAATGTATGTGAACATATTTACAGACTTAATAAGTACAAATTGAACATTTAAATCACATAAAAAACAAACTTTAACAAAGGTTATGAGAACAAAGATAAATACCATAAGAAGAAATATTATGAATACAATATTGTAAAGTATAACTAATTATAAATATATGGTATGATTAAAATATTGGGTATTGGGTTTGAGAGAAAGTTATGTCTTTACTATAGGTTGCAACTGTGTAATGATATTCTGATGCAGACATTTAACTTCTTGTTGGTAGAGAAACTTAATATTACCATCCAATGTAAACATATCAATTACTTTAAATTTGGAGATAAGTGTGATATCTCTGACCAATAGATGAATCTGTTCCATCTGGAAACATTATATTGAAGTATTTCTGCTCCTTAACTGTGAGTTTGCAATGCTCTGGTCCACACTTTAGAGTACTTTTTTGACAAAGTAACTTCTGATGTTTGTTATTTCTGCCATCTGTTCTGGTTTCTATTTTTAATATGTCCTTTTTATTATTTTTTGTGAGACCTGCTAAATAATTACCAACTTCTGTTGATTTAACCTTCAAACTGACTTCAAACCGTATAATAACTGACAAGATCTTTGCCACTCTGTATAATGATCTCTTTAAATAGTTGTTTGCTCTTTGTTTTGTTTAGCATAAATTTCTTTGGATAACTATTTCTTTTTATTATATTTTTGTTGGTTTGGTGTGGACCTCACTACTCTGACAGCATGTCCACCCTTTGTTTTGCTCCTTTAAGTAGCTTGGGGTTATTTGTATCAGCTTTATTTTGCTATCATAATTTCTTTCGCCTATCCTAGACATCAGCATACAATTGGCCAATCCTGTAATTGGGTGCTTCCATGCAATGTGTTTCATATGATATAAGTCTTCTATTCATTTATTTCATTCACAAATGGCCCATCTCTAAATATGACCACCAAAAATAATCTTTCTGATTATCACCATCACTAGCTACTGGTAATATCAAGAGATCTTTCACTTTTTGTATGTACAGGATGGATAAAAGACTTATGTTGACCAAGACAAACTGCATGGTACCACCAAAATGCAGATAGTCTCAGAAGATTTGTATTTACCAGTCTAAGTTGAAGCCATTCCTCATGATCATAGTGCATAGTACCTTCCATATCAACAGTCAGCTGTGCTGGGTCCACCACCTTCACTAGATTCTCTGAAGATATCATCGTTGTCTGAAAAAAATGAATTAAATCAAGATGAAAATGAATAGAATCCAGCGTGTTCAAGCATGAAGAAATATTCAACTGTAATACACTATAGCAATATTTGTCAACCCTCTATAGAAAGTGATTATGACTTCTTTCTTTACTTTCAAAATATATCTTTAAAGAATATGAATGCAGCTTTTGTGTTGTCTTAATGTTTTGCAGGATCTAATGTAATCTGCACACAAATATAAAATATAATAATAATAACAATAATAATGGTGGCTTCTTATATAGCGCACATGTCACATTGTGACGCTCCTGGCACTGCCCCGATTATTACCCTGGCGTTAGCAAGGCAGCCACTGCGGCGCTCTAGCATTTCAAGGAATTAATTCCTGCCAGGTACCCATTTACATCACCTGGGTTGAGTGTGGCAAATGTAGATCAATGTCTTGCCAAAGGACATTAGTGCCGTGGCGGGACTCGAACCGCGGACCTTAAGATCCACAATCCGTCGACGTATCCACTCGACCATGACAGGTAAGTCATTATTTTGAGGCACAAGAAAATGAATGTAGCTTAGATTGAGGGATTTTCTATCAATACCAAGGCTTATAGTTTCTATGCATTTCAGATTATTCTTGAATTTTGTTATTAACATAAAGCTCTGTGGTTGTTTCTATTTGAATTATCTATCATTTTGTCTGTCTAGTAGAAACTTATATGAGGGGGAATTAAAGTACATGAAGTTCAACATATCCAAGCAAAAGCTGATGGCCTTGTATTTGTACACTGATATACTTTTTTTTAAATATAAGTATCTATTAAGAGCCTTCATGTCTGTGGTTCAATTGGATGGCAATTCGTGAGTATACAAAGCATCTTAACATAGCACAATTCTGTGTACAGTAGAAGTGCATCGCTCTTTAGTTGCCTACACATTCCATTTTTCATTGATGCCGTTCATTTATGAGCAAACATCAGTTAGAATCAACATTAACAAGAATGGATTATTTGCACACTCATGATAATAAAATAAATAACCCAAGTACAATTCCACACCAAAACAACAAGGCCACCCAATTATAGACCCCTACAATGTTTGCTTTATATTGTCATGACTTTATGCGATCGTGTGGTAACGAGAATGAGTGGGCGCGACCCACACATCATAACACTTCATCAAATCAAGAGAATTCTGCATTACTGCATGAAAAAGTGAAATAAGCCGGGGTAAATAGACCCATGTGCTTCTTGCCATTCATCTTTAATTCTAGTTCTTTGTCAAAAAGCAATCTCCTTCGTTTAAATCTAATTGTAGGATATGCCTACTGCCAAAGTAAATGAGTTTGCATGTTCATGTGAAACATTTGTGAAGGCTCTTGACTATCATACGACAGGAGGGCCTGGTGGGTTTTATTGATTTTTATTGATCTGGCTCAGAGCTTATATCCTTAAACAAGGGGTTTTCCCTATATTTGTGTTCTAAAACCAATTTTGTCAACTGGATACCTGGCAATGCTTGGGCAATAATAATTCCAAGTCTTTTGGGTAGAACAGTAGCTACTGATGAGGCTGTTGCATGCACATACATGTAAGGGATGTTACGGTCTAGTGGATAGTCTTCAGACTATGACCCACAAGGTACAGAGTTCAAATCCCTATCGCAGCACTAATGTCCTTTGGCAAGCCAATAATCTACATTTGCTATACTCCATCCAGGTGAGGTAAATGGGTATCTGGTAGGAATTACAGCCTTTTCACACAAATTTTTCCCAGTGTGAACATCGTTTATACGATGTTGGGACAGATACGAAGTCGCGATGCATACGCATCTAGAGAGCTTGACATTTTGTGTGTGAAAGGTTTTTCGTGTTTAAACGTGTTTAAATTGGATGAAGCGAACACTCTGTTTGATATGACCTGACCTTCAATGCGCAATGGCACCACTGCGCATTTTACGAGCAGTAGTTAATCACGAAACGATTAACGATCGCAACAAAATTTCTGTGTGTGAAAGGCTCTTGATTAGTTTAAACACGTTTCAAACACGTTTATATTAATCATGTTTATAGAATTTTAGTTGTGCGTGAAAAGGCTGTTAGTTCCTTAGAATGCTCGAGCGCTGTAATGACAGCCGTGCTAAAGCCAGGGTAATACTAATGGAGCGCCAGGAGTGTCTATGTGCCAGACATGAGCGCTAAAACAAGACTGCACTATTATTATTGTTATCCTGACCATACTATTATCTTTTTTTAATGATTTGCCACTTATATAAATCCATTGACGGGAATTCGGACCAGGTAGTCCGGCAGCCATCTCGATGTACCTTGTTTTTTTGGATTATAGTTCCTTAGACCATCAATTTGAATAATCCGATTGCTGACACTCTGTCAGCCTTGAGCAATTCGAGATATGTGACGTCACACAAAATGGCCGCCAAAATACCCTTTTTTACCAAAATTAATGATAACAAAAATGTTTACAGTATTTTTCTACATTAAAAATCAGTTAAATATCTTGATTTTGTCTAGGATCATCACTAAATAAAAATTAGCGATGTTGTTTGATCACAAATGGCATGTAAACTTGCATAATTCAGAATGGCGCCCTCTATAGACAATTTAACTTGCATAATTTTAAATGATGGCCAAATGCCAATTTCTATCATGAAATTAACATTTTTATAAGTCAGACGCACTGAATACAATTAGTAAAAATTGTGCACCATTTTTTTTGTTATTTTGTTATTTTGTACTTTAAAGGTAAAGATCAGTTTTGGAAACGCCCCCCTCTCAAAAAAACGAAATGAAAGCTCTTACCACCAATCATGTGAAATAATATGTTTGGACTAATACGTGATGATACAAATTTTGCCGAGAAACCGCCTACTAATTGAAATATTTGATAAATTATTATATCTATTTGGACCTGATAGATATCGTGCATTTGTCGTTCACGTGTCGCGTAATCCCATATACATCTTTCTGTGTGCAGTGCTTGTAACTTTACCAAGACTAGGCCAAATTTCTAATCATTTTGATGATTCCAGAACCTTGCTGTACACACCAATACTTATATGCAGCTAGATGATCAACCTTTTTTGATCGATTCCACAACATTTCTTTCACAATACAATCGCATGACCATAACTTTTTTTTAAAACTTTAATACTCGAAGAAAACAAGCTAGAATGTCATTCTCTCTGTCCCATATAGATATGAGGTGGCATATGGTTTTAAATACCCGTTTTCAGTGACAGCATTTTGAAACTTGATTTGTATTTTGAGGTAATAGATTCTTTTATATGAACCTATCATGAAAAGGGTCCTCTCTTAATTACAAGGGAATTTATGAGTTTAATAAAGCGAAATATCCACCCAAAATGACCAAACATGGTTACCCTCAAATGGTTATCATTTACTGCTTTATACATGTAGTTTGATCGTTACAACACTCTACAGAGGCGCGAAAACCACAGAAAATTGTGCATGCTACATGTAGTTTTGCTTTGTTGCATTGGCACCGTGACAATTTACATAGGCTTCCACTCGCGCAAGTGCAGCTTATTAACCTCAATATGTTGTCCGGTGCGAGTTGTACATTTGTAAGTACATGGATCAGGGATTTGGTTTCCTCTTCTTTTGCAAAGCCATACTTTGTAGGATCCAATGATGTGCATCGTGACTGTAACTTATAAGGCATGCTTCCACACACATTTTTGCAGATAAGCTCTTTTGCCAACTGAGTTCAAAGGGAGACAAATCTTCTGCTTCATCACTTTCAGCAATGCATGTACCCTTTTCAATCCCAAAGTATGCCCCAGCAATGTCGCATCCCCTCAACGCATGTCCTGCCAACATCGATGGAATGATATCACCTAACGTGTGTACAGTGGCAGGAATATCAATAACAGTTCGCTTTTTGATGATTCCATGATCATTGGCGTTCTAAGTTATTCATGTAGATAATGATGGACCCTAATCCTAACAGAGGACCCATAACATACCTTTTCTAATTAGCAGCAATTCGAATCGCTTGCTGTACTATGATGTTGTCGCTTCTTTATGTGTTATGGAAAGACTTTCCTTGGCATTACATCGCTGCCTGATATCACTTCAACACATACCTCATATTGACCGGTAATGACCAGCTTGTGTTTTTACCTATTTCTGAACACCTCATCATTCTGCAGAATCATGCATATATGATGTCGATCAACTGTAGTTTGTTTTCGGTAGTTTCTGGGAGGGCAGCAGGGATGTGGGAAGACTCATTTGGATGACTCTTGATTCATGACTTCATACTCTAGTGGCACACCAAGCAAAGATCATCAGATTTTAATCCAGAGTAGAGCAATACCATCAAACGGACTGTACAAGGTTGTTCAAGTAACACGTCAACCTTTGTCAAATTCTTCAAATTTGCCTTTGACTTGGGAGTGCACATGTTTTCAGAATCATCAAAGATTGCTGTTGGGACTGGTGAAGGCTTCAATGACAAAATATTCTTGATATTGACATATCTTGAACTTGCCTGCAGTCCTATTACTCAGGAGTAGATCAACTTGGTGTCATAGACTTTTGAATACTCCAATGTTAATTAAACTATACCCTCCAAGTGGTTGAATACTTCACCTACCTCGGCTCCATGTATCATGCCTCTCCCTTGATCTCGAGCTCAATGATCGCATTGGCAAGGCAGCAACCAAGATGGCTAGACTCTCAAAGCGGGCCTGGAAGAACACTTTACTAACCACCAACACGAAAATGAAGATCTACCAAGCCTGTGTGGCAGTGAGTCGTGGACCCTGTATGCACGTCAGGAGCGCCGTTTGAATGTTTTCCATTTTCGCTGCTTGAGGCGAATCCTAGGCATCAAATGGCAGGACCACATTTCAAACAAGGATGTCCCTAAAAAGGAGGGATAATGACCATCTTCTCTCTTCAATCACAACGATGGCTGAGATGGCTTGGTAATGCTGCATTTCAAAAGACATCTTGTACGGAAAGTAAGCGACTAGGACCAGGACTGTTAGAAGACCTGGCCTTTGCTTCGAGGATGTGTGCAAGATGGATATGAAGGCCAGTGAAATCAACCCTAAAAAATGGGAAGCCTATGCTTCAGACTGCCCCTAATGGAGACGCGTTGTGAAGACAGGTATACAGAGGAGTGATCAGAGGAGAGTAGAACAGTGGGAGAAGAAAAGACAACAAAGACGGCGGCTAGCCACGGCCTCAACTGCACAGCCACACATGGAATTTGTCTGCAGCAACTGCAACAGGACATGCCTCTCTAGGATTGGACTGTTTAGTGATAGAAACACTTGCTTGAAGCTGTTAAACAGAGGTACAATTGGCGGTGTTAAAGGGAGGGAGTTCCAGAGTCTTATTGTATCCCGGAAGAAGCTCCTCTTTTAGACAAGCGTTCAGGCAGGGATGTCAATGGAGCGAGGAAAGTATGTGTGTTATTGTTGTCTTTCAACGAGTTGTTGATGCGAAAGATCATCACCACCTGGGCCTATGCCCTGCGTTCTTGTAATGTTGGTCACTTGAGCTGGTTCAGGATGGCTTCTACTTTGCTTGTCCTGTGGTGGTCATTGCAGATGGAGCGAACATAGCGCCGTTAAACAATTTCAAGCTTCTTGATGATTGCTAATTGTTTAAGTGTTAGGGCCCCATATGATGGCATACTCCATGATTGGTTAAAGGCGAGTATTGTAGCACAATTATTTAACCTTTCTAGGTCATGGTTGGATATTACTTTGAAGGAAGGCACGGGTGGAGTTGGAGTATTTGCTGGTAATGTTGATATATGGGTTCCAGCCGAGGTTTTTAGTGTCTGTCCGTGGATGGAGTTGGATTTGATGATGGGTTTTCGTTTATTGGTGACATGTAGAAGCTGACATTTATGTGGAATTAATTATATCAGCCAATCACGCTTCCAGCGTTGCAGTGAGTCAAGATCCTCTTGGAAACGTTAAGCATCTTCCTCTGTCTTGATGTTGCTCTATAGCATGCTATAGTCAGCAAAGAGCCTGACTGTTGGGTTTGGGGAGAGGTACGCTGGCAGATCGTTCAGGAAGAGGAGAAACAGCATCTGGCCTATAACGCTGCCTTGCGGGATGCCAGATGTTACTTGGCTGGTGTTGGAGATGGGTCCTACCATTAACACCTGCTGGGTCCTGTAACTCAGGAAGCCAGAAAACCAAGCGTGTGTGTGTTCCCACATTCCATAGAATTGGAGCTTGTGTAACAGCTAGCCTTCCATGGGGAACCTTTTCAAATGCTCTGGAGAAACCAAGGAGTGTCATGTCCAATTGGTCTCTGGCATCGATGCCTTTGGTGAGGTCCAAGACAGTAAGGACAAGTGGTGAGACGCAGGATCGCTTCTCTCGAAAGTCATGTTGTGCATCAGGCAGGATGTTGTGGCTTTCAAGGTGGTTCATGTTGCTGCTAAGAACGATGTACTCTAGTACTTTACAGATTACTGACGTCCGAGGGACAGGTATGTAGTTCTCTGGGTTGCTACGGTCACCTTTCTTGAAGATGGGATCAATATCTATAGACATCTTCCATTTACCAGGTATGCACGCTCTGGTTAAGGAAAGCTTGGAAGAATAGAGTGAACACAGGTGTCAGTTTGGTGGTCAGAAGTCTGGCTGGGGTTATGTCAGGACCTGTGGCTTTATGAACATCAAGCTCAGACAGGATCTTCAGAACCCCTTGTGGAGAGATAGTAATGTGATCCATGGTTGGGTGGGGGCTTCATCCTTTGTCTCTCAGACTAGTAATATCTTCATTGCAGTTGAAGATGGATGAAAACTGATAACTTAGAATGTTCACCTTTAAGAGGCTATCTGAGTAACTCATTCCATTAGTTTATTTCAATGGAGCCAATCCTGGAGGATCGCATCGCTTGTCGTTTATGATACTCCATAAACGCTTTGGTTTACAGTTGGTGTCTGCATGGGCTGACAATGTCTGTCAGGTACCCGTTGTAGACTTTCTTGAAAATCGTGTCATAAAATCCCCCAGGTAAATTCTGTTGAAACTCATGCATCTGTCTGGTACCGATGCCACCTGCTTTATCATCATTCACTGACGCTGGAGCAATGCTGGTTTAAATAAAGCCCGAGTAGAACAATAACGTGGACCGTAAAATCACTTCTTACTGATTCTCTTGTAGATCTTTTTTTGTTTCTTTACATGTATCGTAATTTAGACCAAAATAGATGTAAGATAAATGCAGCACAATCGTAATTATTCCATGCATACAAAGCATTTAACATGTGTCTAACGTGACGTAAATCTAAGAATTTGGCATTTGGCTAGCACACCGATTTTTATGCAAAATTAATATATTTATAGAGGGCGCTATTTCAAAATATGCAAATTAGCTTGTCATCTATGGCCATGCAACATCACGAAACAATTTGTTAATGATGGTCCTAGAGAGATACAGACATTTGGCTGCCCAAAATTGTAGAAAAATCTTATCATATATTTATTATACATTTTTAGAGAAAAATCATGTACTTTGGCGGCCATATGACGTCATATATCTTAAATTGCTCAAGGCTGACAGAGTGTCAGCAATCGGATTCTTCAAATAGAAGGTTTAGGCAATCATAATCCATTGAAATATAAAAAATTGGCATTTGGTTAGCACACGTATTCGGCTATCACACCCATTTTTATGCAAAATTAATATATTTATAGAGGGCGCTATTTCAAAATATGCAAATTAGCTTGTCATCTATGGCCGTGCAACATCACGAAACAATTTGTTAATGATTTTCCTAGAGAGATACAGACATTTGGCTGCCCAAAATTGTAGAAAAATCCTTATTATATATTTATTATACATTTTTAGAGAAAAATCATGTACTTTGGCGGCCATTTTGTATGACGTCATATATCTTAAATTGCTCAAGGCTGACAGAGTGTCAGCAATCGGATTCTTCAAATAGAAGGTTTAGGCAATCATAATCCATTGAAAAAAAAACTATAGACCCTAAAACAAGGTTGGGCCTATAATCTGGATTTGGCTGCCGGACTAAAGGCTGTTTGATATACAATCCAGTGGTGTTTGACCACAGGGTCATGAACTGTACCTCAAACTTGAGCTTGGAGCTGCCCATGCTGGTGCGTTGCTTCTGCCAGAACTTCTCTGGTTTGATGATGTATACCATGTGAATGTTGTCTGGTACACATTCCTGATCAAAAATTAAAAAATAAGATGTTAAAACAGAAAAAATCTTTGTATCATGTATCATTCACTGCCATCTAGAGGACTCTGTGTTTATAACATATTTGATTGTACTTTCTAGCTCTGTACTGACCAATTTTTCTTAGGAAAAATCCAAACCACCAAATATTCATTGGTTGAGCTCAAAAGAATATTTCATGCGAGAACAAAGATTTTGTTATATACTGTAAGTATAAAAATGTGTTTCACCACTGATTGTTACTTTTCTGAATGTCTTTTTTGTCAAATAGCCCTCACAAGCTTTCCTACCCCTTACCTAATTTCCACAAAATCCTCTACGGGTTCCTGTTATTCTGTCATTTCTTTCTTCAATTATCTTTTTTACTCCATGCCCTTTTTCTGATTTAATGTCATTCTATTTGCTCTAGAAAACCTTTATTTTCAAGCACTTAATACAGATAAAGGTGTGATTGCCTTCCCAGTGTCAAGTGTGGGAGCTCTTGATTTAAATGAAAATGAGTGTTTAGATGATTGGAAATTGCATCCAGAATGCATTCTTCCATTGACTAACGCACTAACTGAACAGGAACTTATTGCATCGTCTTTCTGAGGGCCAGAAGCAGGCCTACAGTATGTCAATTCCAATCAATAAAAACAAACTATTAATGCCCTTTCAGATCTCCACTGCTAAAATGTAGTTGTAATTAGTTTTTAAATACTGTGGAGTAAAAAAAATAATTAAGATTTACCCTTTCCATTTTGAAAACACTTCATAAATCTAATGATTTTAAAAACAAACTCTTGAAATATATTTTGAAACATAAATGTCATTCAAATCGGAGATATACGTATGTTTACTTGTTCTTCATCTGTACTATCTTTCTCCATATTCTTTCTTGTTTATCTCACCTGCAAGGCTTTGAGGACAGGTTTGATGTTGGTCCATGTTGAGCCTCTCATGTCAATGATCACAGTGAATCCAAGATCTCGAGCCTCATCACTAACAAAGAAAGCAGACATTTTGAAATGAAAATCCATAAATCAAAGTCATACAAGTCTACATATTTGTTATAATGTTTATTTTCCTGTTATCGGGAAATGACCTTGAAATAGTCAAATAGACCTACATCAGTGGATTTCTTGAAAATTGAACATACACATTATTCTGCTAGATATGACAGTTCAGTAATAAAAATGAGTGTGAAAATTATACAATGTAGATACTTTGATCCCTGTAATAACTCTGCTTAGTGGGTATATGAGTATGCATTGTACATTTCAGAAAAGAAAAACAATAGAATGAAATTAGATATAAAATTGTCAAGAATGCTCAGGGAAGTTAAACATCTTTGCATCAGCTGAGTCTAAAGATATCAATATATTGATTGGCTAATCAACATGGGTATTATCATGTAAGATACTTTAGATAACTCAGTGATTTCGCTACATATGTGCATAATACAATACAATTGCACATCATATTCATATGTAAGCCAACGACTTAGGCACATACATGTAGGACTCACATCCAACCAGGTACCCTTTTCACTATTGGGAGAATTATGGTTGTCAATTTAGTAGAAATATTCAGGCTTGCTGTTACTCTGCAGGTACAAATCAAATTTGATTTATTTTCCTGGACTGGCGATACCATGCAAAGTGATGTGCATGTCATCATGTTATGACTTTATACATAAGCATGGAAGATTGATGGAACAACATAAAATCTTGGCCAAAAGATGGCAATATTCTGCAGAGTGACAGGGTTTCATAGGGTGGTCTACGTGCAAAAAATCTGCACAGAAATATAAATCATTATTCAATTTTCGACCTCTTCATTCTCTTTGTTATAAATTCATACTGTTTAAAATAAATCTTCAATTTCCTTTTTTCTCATGTACATAGACTATATTTCTCAATCTTCCTATCTGTTGTCATATTCTATAACCTCTATTTAGACCTTAATGTGAACTGTAATTTCATCAACTTTTAAATGTTTTTACTTAATTTCAAAGCCCCCTCCCCCCTCCTTAACAGGTTTCTCCATCCCCTCCCCCCCTCTCTCTTCATCTCTCTCTCCCTCTCTCTTTCTCTCCCTCCCTCCCTCTCTCTCTCTCTCTCTCTCTCCCTCCCTTTCCCTCTCTCTCCCACTCTCTCCCTCCCTCTCCCTCTACCCTTTTCTTATTCTATTTCCTCTTCTTTCTTTCCTTTTATCTTCTTTTTCCCTTTCCTTCTCTCTCTCTCTCTCTCTT
>BEXV01000342.1:236593-269353 GCA_003118195.1 Hemicentrotus pulcherrimus | reverse complement strand
TTTCCTTACTCAAGAAAGGTGATAACAAAGTTTTCGTTTATAATAATTTTACTTTGGAGGTTAATAGGTACGTGACCTGTAATGGCAAGACACCATTTCATCTGTTTCTGTTTTTGTTTTTCCCTTTCCATTTTACTTTCAAATATGAAAACGAACCTTTCATTAATCATCTTTTGTTTATTTTAATTTGTATTTCCTATAAATATTGTACAGTATTATACCGAAACTGGTTTAGGTATTATTTCTACCATTTGCATTACCATTCAGGGAATAACCTCTTGAGATGAGAAGATACAATAAATAGACAAAACTATTCACTGATTCCAACAGGCCCCGCCCTTCTTGACAGGTAAAATTATTTGCAGCAATATGATGACCAATAGGATCACGAGATCAATTAATAATAACAGACTATCTTACCGTTTGAAAATTGTTGTACTCAATCATACATCTTCGACGTCCATTTCCAAGTAATAGTTTGAGACTATACAACGGCAAAATGTTACCTGAACGGCTTACACCGGCTGTTAAGGTATTTTTAAGCCTTTTTATTTTACAAGCATATTTGCATCAGGCATTTCCAAATAAAATATTGTTCTGTGGCAATGAACATGAAGAATCTGTGAGCGCAATCAGCGGGCAAACCATCCATGTCAACTTTTTTGTGCAGAAGTTTCAAGCAGGCCAATACCTTGTATGGCACACTCCAGACTCAGAACTTCAACTTCCGTTTAATATGTCTAACGTGAACAACATGTCTTTACAATCTGGACGTTATAGTTTGACCTATTACCAATAAGGGGGATATATATATGAAATGACGATTATGCTTACTGACGAAAATGATGCTGGGACGCACACGGTGACTTTGAATGAACGTGGACGACGACTTTGTTTCATTTTCCAATTGAATTTGAAAATCGAAGAGATAAAGCCTATTTGCGAAACATTATTCAACAAGAAACGTGGGAAATTACAGATGTCGTGTCAATGGTGGCAGGTGAACGATGGGGACCGAGCAAGACTTGTCGCAGGGCATCAGGTGTTGTATGAACATGAAACTTCCCAGATGAATTTGGATGGTCACTATAATATATCCAACAAATAAAGCATTTTTCTTCGTCCTGAAAAGCTGAACGATGCCAGCACTGTGCCAATCGTGTGTGAAGTCATTTATAGTAAAACAAACAAGAGCAACGTCTGTCGATTTCGTACATCACCTGGCGATTTGGTTCAGAGCAATTTAACTAAATCCGAGAATGCAACATTCAAATGCTGTAAAACATCGTGGTTCATTGTTGATGGCAGCTCCCTAAAGAGGATTAATTCTACTGAAAGCATTTCTGAGAGTTTTCCCATTTTTCTCTGCAGTGAAGAGGGAGATGACTCAAACATGCTTGTAATAAGAAGCATTGGATATTTAAACGGTGACATACAGGAAAATCCTAATATCATTTCGGAATTAACGAATGCATGTGGAGATCGAAATGCTTCCAAATATTGTCGTGATGGTTTTCAATGTCAAATACTGACTGTTTACATGGATAATATTTCAAAAGTGCGTTCTCTTTCCACTACCGTTACGCTCTCTACTCAGGGGACGGAAAAGGCTTCTGCTAAGGTTTCAATATCTGAAGGAAGCTATAAGAAAACGGTATCCATGGAACCGTATCTCTTAGCAGTACTGGTGGTATCAACAATAGCCCATGGTGTAAGCATTATAGCATTCGTGTTTTCTTACAGAAGGGCTTAAGTGTACGGCTCGGGTAGACATCAGGCTTGAAAGAAGGTGACAAGATATTTAACGATCATAACTATAAAATGAAGAGACATTATTACTGAGACCCCACTTTCACAGTGACGTATTGCGTACACATGTTGTCCCGAAACGTACATGAATTAGTGTACCTATAGATGTGAATAAATGCACACTTCAATAGGTTAGGATACACATTTGTTTGTAACAGGTACGAAAATACGTAACGTTTATGATACTCTAATGTGTTTGGTCGGTTACCTGACCAGGAATATGGCAACATTTAACTCAATCTATTACTTCAATGGTTTAAACCGATGCTCAAATCTCGATAGCTAAGATTGCTTTATGAAATAGTTATTTATGAAGTTGAAGCTATTATATACTATTTTATTTGTAGTCGTAAACCAGACAAGATAATGGGAAAAACAATTAAGGCATATTATGACGAAGGGGGTTTGAGAATATTATATTTACCAGACTTAGGACTCCATGGGTGATGAGATTGTGGAATATAGAAGAAGCAGAAAAGGCAACTGGAAATATTTTATTACATTTTTAAAGATGAAATCAGGTAATATTTTTTTTTTTTATTTGTAATTTCACAAGTGCAGAGCAATTGATGGAAATTAATAACTCGTTTGTAAAAGATATTTTGGCAGTCTGGAGGGATGTAACTTTTTTTGAGAACCCAAGAGATCATTTTAATGATAATCAAATTATGTGGAATAATTCATGTACAATTCACAGTATAAAATAATGTTCAGTCACTTTTGATAACTGTAGATACCGATTACCTTGAGAATTAAGCATACGAAACATGTACAAATTATACAAAGATACCTCGGTAAATAGTCGCACTTAATAAGCATGTTAAATAGATTCGTATAATTTGATTAAATCAAAATGCGTAAATATATTTCGAAATAGGATCAAATGTATACATTACAGGATGTCATGTAATCGTTACAAATTAATCGTCTGATCAATTAAAGAAGCGTATTTTCAATAATCGAAAGACTTGTCAAACAATGCAAACTGTAAACTTTGAAGGCATGGCGTTCCACATGATGTACATGTATATGCATGTTTTTTCAGTTTCGTAAATGTTTAAGATTATCTACATTAGTGCTCTATCAGAAATGAAACAGCTGAAATAGATTATTCCTTCATACACAACTTACCTTCTAATGACACGGAGCCACGCTCACTTCTTTGAATATGAATATGCATGAACGGACTACAAAGTGTGGGCGTGGAGTATAGATAACAAATAAAGTGAATCTCAAAGGAATGAACATTTTAGATTGACAAGACATAATTATTCTTAGCGGTATGGATTGGGAAGTTTAGCTTCTATAAAATATATCGTAACCATGTTTTTGTTAAATTTGACTTTCATGTAGATACTGAAGGGATTGACCACAGAAAGACCTGTAGGCCTATTGTCGACCCACTATTAACTCTTATGTTATAATTATGTTGTATTCTTGTTTGTCTTTTGATTGTTTTGTATATTTTTATCAGATTGTGGAAATAAACGTCAATTGAAATTGAATTGAACATGTTAAGCGGGTAACAATGGATCCAGCAGCAATACTATTAGTGAATGGAAACGGTATAAAAATTGACACAATATAAACGTGATGAATAGGATCATGATTGTTTTGCATTTGTGATGATTTTTTTTTCTTAAAGTTTGTTTATTCATTGGTAGACTATGTCTAGTGTGAACGATGTTTGACAATGAATAATTGACAAATTGATGTTAAAAATGTTAAATTTGTTGGACCAATTGAAATGCGTTTTGATATAAAATGTTCGTTTTATAAATATAAATGATTTATAATTTCAGACTGATTCCATCATTTGGTTGTGTCTAACAATCTGATAATGGAAGATTCAGGCAGGATCTCGTAGCAAGACGAAATAAAATTGTATACGTCATTGAGATTGCCGAATCAGTACACATTGTGTGTGAAAGAGATACAAACCTAATTTTACAGTGTAAAAGCTGTGTTGAATGATACTGAAAAATTACATGTACGACAAAATTTGACAAAAACTTATAAGGATGATTTTTTTTTTCTGGATTCGGTTGTATTGAATTTTGCTATGAATAATGAATCGAGAAAAAACGTTCCCAAATTATACGTGTCTTTCATTTTTCTTCGTGTCTTTGAATTATTATTTAAGGATCGTCTATCCCGGATAGTGCATATCAAAACAATGATTTAAACAAGTTCGATGTTATATCTAGATGAGCTTCAAAATGTCTGCTTCAAGATTCGAAGCTCTGCTTAAGATGTATAGTTCATTTAGTACATATTCAATCGACCTGTTCACACATATATTCGAATGATACAAGTCGAATAATAATAATAATAATATACAACATTTATTAGGCGCTTAACACGGTTGTTTCTAAGCGCACCACTGACTGACTAAAACTGACTAACCAAAACTTATAATAAACACACAGAATATAAATATGTTGTTTATTCAATAAATCATCCATATATAATTATAACAATTAGATCAAACATAACATCAAACACAAGATCAAAATTAAGATCAAACACAATATCAAACAAACAAGAATACGATCAGACATGGAAAGTTCTATTACGAACATGGCTGGAAAAGTATAAAACTTTTTCCAGCAGATACAAACAGTGATTTTTGAAGAAAAACAATTTAGTTAAAACGGTATTCGAAATTTGAAAGACAATATTTTCATAAATGAAAGAACTTGTTTTTATGTCATTACTTGTTATTCTTCTCTTGAATGCACTGAAGAATTATACAAATTACGTTTTTGATGCCGATATTTTAAACAGTGAAAGTTCAGAACTTATTTGAGACAAAATACCATCTTATCGAATCGAAAGAGAAAGAAAATAAAGAGGGCAGATAAAAATGATTTAATACAATTAAATTTTGGTTTGTTAACGAGTTCACGAGGGCGATGATCAATGCACGGAAAGTTGTGACTAATCAGTGTGGCAGTTTGAGACCCTGATGTGTGTATCAATGAAAAATGTCTCTCTAAACCCAACCACAGATGGCGTGCATTTGAATCCGATTGGCACAGAGTTCCACGCAGGAGCACATAAACATGATAAAAGCACTACGGAACTCTATAGATGTTATTTCTCATCAAGTGCATGTTTGCACGGGGTTTTGATACTGCATACACTTGTGCAACGGATATGTTTTCCGCCATAAACTGCAAACAGTATTTGGAATATATGAGTCCTCCAAAGAATTAACCCTGGATAACCTTGTTTTGCTACATAAATTTGAGAAACATGAAACAAAACCAATGGGAAGAAACAATGCGTTACGACAACTTTGTATTTTGTGTGATGAAGATAAGGAAAGGAATCATTTTTAAATTGTTAGGAGGCATAACTCTTCTGGCATGATTCGTGTATATGTATTGATAAGATTCTAGAGCAATCGTGAAGACACAAGTTTTTCATTTTTGCACGATTTTCATTGGTCGGTATTTAGAGCAAACACAACATACTACTCCCGNCATGTTCGTTTTATAAATATAAATGATTTATAATTTCAGACTGATTCCATCATTTGGTTGTGTCTAACAATCTGATAATGGAAGATTCAGGCAGGATCTCGTAGCAAGACGAAAAAAAATTGTATACGTCATTCAGATTGCCGAATCAGTATACATTGTGTGTGAAAGAGATACAAACCTAATTTTACAGTATAAAAGCTGTGTTTGATGATACTGAAAAATTACATGTATGACAAAATTTGATAAAAAGTTATAAGGATGATTTTTTTTTTCTGGATTCGGTTGTATTGAATTTTGCTATGAATAATAAATCGAGAAAAAACGGTCCCAAATTATACGTGTCTTTCATTTTTCTTCGTGTCTTTTAATTATTATTTAAGGATCCTCTATCCCAGATAGTACATATCAAAACAATGATATAAACAAGTTCGATGTTATATCTAGATGAGCTTCAAAATGTCTGCTTCAAGATTCGAAGCGCTGCTTAAAATGTACAGTTTGTTTGGTACATATTCAATCGACCCGTTCACACATATACTCGAATGATACAAGTCGAATAATAATAATAATAATACACAACATATTAGGCGCTTAATACGGTAGTTTCTAAGCGCACCACTGTATGACTACAAATTGGCAAACACAAATTATAATAAACAAACAAATTATAAATATGTTTTTTATTCAATAAATCATCCATATATAATAATAACAATTAGTTCAAACATAACATCAAACACAAGATCAAAATGAAGATCAAACACAATATCAAACAAACAAGAATACGATCAGACACTAAAAGTTCTATTACGAACATGGCTAAAAAAGTAAAAAACTTTTTCCAGCAGATACAAACAGTGATTTTTTTTTTTTAATTAGTTAAAACGATGTTCGGAATTTGGAAGACAACATTTTCATAAATGAAAGAACTTCCTTTTATGTAATTTCTTGTTATTCTTCTGTTGAATGCACTGAAAAATTATACAAATTTTTGATGCCGATATTTTAAACAGTAAAAGTTCAGAACTTATTTGAGACAAATGTACCATCTTATCGAATCGAAAGAGAAAGAAAATAAAGAGGACAGATCAAAATGATTTAATACAATTAAATTTCGGTTTGTTAACGAGTTCACGAGGGCAATGATCAATGCACGGAAAGTTGTGACTAATCAGTGTGGAAGTTTGAGACCCTGATGTGTGTATCAATGAAAAATGTCTCTCTAAACCCAACCACAGATGGCGTGCATTTGAATCCGATAGACGCAGAGTTCCACGCAGGAGCACATAAACATGATAAAAGCACTTCGGAACTCTATAGATGCTATTTCTCATTCAGTGCATGTTTGCACGGGGTTTTGATATTGCATACACTCGTGCAACGGATATGTTTTCCGCCAAAAACTGCAAATAGTATTTGGAATATATGAGTCCTCTAATGAATTAACCCTGGATATCCTTTTTTTGCTACATAACTTTGAGAAACATGAAACAAAACCAATGGGAAGAAACAATGCATTACGAGAACTTGGTATTTTGTGTGATGAAGATAGGGAAAGCAATCATTTTTAAATTGTTAGGAGGCATAACTCTTCTGGCATGATTCGTGTATATTTATTGATAAGATTCTAGAGCAATCGTGAAGACACAAGTTTTTCATTTTTGCATGATTTTCATTGGTCGGTATTTAGAGCAAACACAACATACTACTCCCGGTTCTAGGTCAAAAAGAAATATACTACCTATTCGACCAATATTTCAGTTGTGTTTTTTTTTAATATAAGAATATGGTACTGAGCTTCACTAAGTTTAATGTCACCTTCAGTTTCATAACAATGATTTTATGATATTTGTGTATGAAAATAAATCGACCGCAATGTTACAAGTATATAATGCCCAATCAAGGAAACCATCTGTCTTATCTACACCTATACACAAATCCGGATAGGTTTGCTATCATTAGACCAATTTGATAATGCAAATAAATAAATGAAGAGCTTGATTCCAAAAGGAGCTAAATCCATATTTTATCAAAATGGAGTTATTTGTCTTAAAATAATGATTTCCTACACGGGAACAAAATGCACTATATCACATTCGAAAATTTCACCAGGAAGTATGAAAAAAATTATGTACAATATCATGTTTCATTCCAAAAGGAGCTAAATCCAAATCGGTTTCATTCCAAAAGGAGCTAAATCCACTTTGAGAAAATCACCTTTTTTATTTCTCCACTTTACCTTTAGCAATGTACCTTCATGTTGTTAAATATGATAAAGTTGTCGCCCTGGACCAATAATATATGATGAGGAAAACAATCTACCCGTTCTTTCTGATTTTTACTCATTTTTTTATATTTTTGTGGATTTAGCTCCTTTTGGAATGAAACATGGATTTAGCTCCTTTTGGAATGAAACGGATTTAGCTCCTTTTGGAATGAAAATGTGAAATTTTGTTAGTTTTCTTTTCAAAAGGTTTTTTTAGTGGTGATTTCACTATTATTATCTAAAAGGAAAGGTTTGCTGCTAAATTTGAATAAATTTCAGTGACTTTATTGAGAAAATATGAAATTTTCCAGGTACAGTATTATGTTTCATTCCAAAAGGAGCTAAATCCACAAAATAAAAAAATAAAAAAACTTAGTAAAAATCAGGAAAAGCTGGTAGATTTTTTCTTATCATATATTATTGGTCCAGGGTGACACCTTTAAAATATAAAACAACATTAAGGTCCATGGCTAAAGGAAAAGTGGAGAAATAAAAAAAGACGATTTACTCAGAAGTACCCAAAGTGGATTTAGCTCCTTTTGGAATGAAACTCTTCAAATACGTGACATAAATAAATAGACAAATAAATATAATATTTTTGTAAGGTGAAAGAGGCCATCATCGACACGCTGTTGTGAAATATTGGCTTAATGCACACTTTGGAATCAAATATGATCTAATCTTCAAAACTGTAAATTATGTCTTATGCTTATCATTATGTTATTCATATTCAAGCATGTATATTAAAACTTAAACAACAATAGCTACTCATAATATCAATTTCATATATTCATGCTTAAGGCAGGACAAATTCTAGACTAATCCTCAAGGGCACTTGAAGGACCGAGCGTTCATTGTCCTACTTGGTCATCCGTGTTCAATCAGTGATCAGGTTACAGCTAAATCATTATAATTTTGGTTTTAGATGTGTGGACAAATTTACGTGCTTCATTATACATTACACATACCCAAGCTTCATGTAGGATATAATCATGTAAAATCTCATTAATCTTTATTGTGGTGTTGTACACAACAATGTTCACACAAGATAGTCTGCGCTATACAGCCTCTATTTTGTCACTTCCACAAAATTCCATGAAGCTTTGAGCCTAGCCTAAATAACGGATAAAATCTATGACAGAGTCTATGAAGTGCAGTTGTAGGCGATGAAAGTGTTCATAGTCTCACATACCAGACACTCTATTACGCATTACGACAAAAAGGGTTTGTGCCTGTAACTATCACAGACAATGTATACAACATAATATTCTTACCACATTTTTTCAAGTTTCAAGTTTAATTTGTTATTGTTCCAAATTTTACACAAAATATAGACACACATAAATGACCACGTCACAACGATTCTCAATTCATATAATAAATTAGGAAGAATGTGAGGAACCTATACAAAAAAGCAGTCATTGTATATTAAAGGTTTTTAGAAAAATAAGTATTGTAGAAGATAAACCCGTAGCAGTAGAGAAGGACGTAATTTAGAAGGGAGAATTTAAAACAGATTGATTAAAGAAATTTGTATACAAAATAATGCATTGGTACCAATACCAAAAGTCACCCAGTTTAAATCCTAGGCTTAAAAAAATATTTGTGTTCTTTTTCTGTTCTTGTTCTTTGTAAATTGTGTAAATAGTTCACTACAAAACTTTAGGACTTTTATTTGTCATATATTATATATGTGAACGGTCTGTAACGATTCTATTTGTTTGATGAATATGTTGAATTTCTATAAAGTACAAAAACATAAGTGTAGACAAAATTAACAAGTATGAACTGGCATAAGAAAACAACTTCTGTATTTCAATCTTATGACATGTCATTTGCTTCTCTCCTCTGACTCTTTAGTGTTAGGTATTCCTTTAATTTCCTCTTAAAATGAGCTATCAAGGGAACTTTTTGTTGGTTTAGGGCTCTGGGTGTCTGCTTTGCCAGACCACCAGATAACATTAATTATTTTCATAATAGCCTTACCGGTATGTTTAAAGGTAAAGACCAGTATTGGAAATGCCCCAATCCAAAACAATGAAATGGAAGCTCTCATTACCAATCATGTGAAAGAATATGTTTTGACTTATACATGATGATAACAATTTTGCCGGGAAACCGCCTACTAATTCATATATTTGGTAAATTGGTTTCTCTCATGGCCTGTGAGAGATACAGGGTAGTCCCATATACATCTTTCTGTGTATAGTGCTTGTAACGTTACAAAGAATGGGCCAAATTTCTTATCATTTTGATGATTCCAGAACCTTGCAGATGCTAGATGCCAACCTTTTCTGATTGATCCCACAACGTTTCTTTCGCAATGCAATCGCGTGACAATAACTGGTCTTTACCTTTAAGGTAGTGTATCCCTTTAGCAGCCAACATCAAAATAAGTATAACTTTGCAGGAATTATGAATATATCACGTATGTCCTATCTGTGAAATTCAAAAACTAGCGGTGTCCTAGTATTCAAATTATCAAAGGAAACCCGTTTACCTTCTAGACTTCACTGGCAGACATTTTTGGGTGGCTGACCGATTTTTTTTTCTTTCTTCTTTTCTTTGTAATAACACACATGCATGAGCCGTAAAGGTTACATAAGCTACAATGTCTACATCAATAAACCAATTCTAGTAATTGCCAATATTAAATTGATTGAATTTTTGCACAGCACAAAACGTATGAGCATTCGATACAAGGGTCTGAAAATCAGACTACTTTAAACGGCCGCGATCGTTATATTTGCTCCGACAACTAATGGTCGTTATTTTCCAACAAAAAGAAATGTTCAAGCCTTTCTGTTTTGAGGGAAGTTCTAAATTAGTATTATCTTTTAGATGCCGTTGGAAATCAACCTTTTCACTTGTTGGCCTTCAAATGTGACATGGTACCTTTAAAATGCTTTTGCCTGAAGTGAAGCAAGAAGTTGATTTTCATTAAGTCATGCCTTGGTTCAGAATCATGATAACATGTGTTTGCATGGTAGAAAGCGGCATGTCCCTGTAAATATTCAATTGACTACTCGTCAATGCTCTAGACCTACACTGTGAATCGAAGTGTCTTGAATCAATTATGAAAGCTTCATGATGTACACACGAGTTTGTGTGTACTGTTAAATGATTAAAAAATATTTCCAGTCAAAGCATCTCGAATTATCCCAATAAGAAAGTATCATAAAAGATCAGTTGGTTGGTTTTGTCCATTAAACAAGCCATTTAAGGTTGTGTTCGATTCAATATGAAATCGCTCTTTGATTAGCCTGAACATGAAAGAGGGAGAAATTAATTAGTTTCCATACTCAAGAAAGGTGATACCAAGTTTTCGTTTACAATAACTTAACCTAGAAGGTTGTAAAGTACTTGATTTGTAATGGCAGGACACCACTTCATCTTTTCTGTTTCTGTTTTTCCCTTTCCTTTTTACTTTCAAATGTGAAAACAAATTTTTCATTGATCATCTTTCGTTTACTTTAATTTTGATTACCTATACATATTGTACATTATTACCGAAACTGGTTCAGATATCATTATTTCGATTAATATTACCATTCAGCGAATCAGAACTTGAAGTGAGAGATATTGCAAAGAGAGAAATACAAACATTCTCTGATTCCAACAGGCCCCGCCCTTTTTGACAGGAAACATTTGTTTGCAGCAATAAGATCACTAATAGCATCACGAGATCGATTAATAACAACAGATTATCTTCCCGTTTGAGAATTGTTGAACTCAATCATAAATCTTCAACGTCCATTTCCAAGTAATAGTTTGAGACTACACGACAGCAAAATGTTTCCTGAACGGTTTAATCCGGCTTTTAAGGCGCTGTTAAGCCTTTTTATTTTACAAGCACATTTGCATCAGGCATTTTCAAATGATAATTTGTTCTGCATTAATAAACAGGAAGAATATGTGGTTGCAATCAGCGGGCAAACCATCCATGTCAACTTTTCTGTGCAGAAGCTTCAAGCAGGCCAATACCTTGTGTGGAATATTCCAGACTCACAATTTCAACTTCCGTTTGATATGTCCATCTTGAACAACAAGTCTTTACAATCTGGACGTTATAGTATGACATACTACCAACAAGGGGGAAATATATATCAAATGTCGATTATGCTTACTGACGAAAATGATACTGGGACGCACACTGTGTCTTTGTATGAACGTGGACGACAACTTTGTTTCATTTTCCAATTGAATTTGAAAATCGAAGAGACAAAGCCTATTTGCGAAACATTCTTCGACAAGAAACATGGGAAATTGCAGATGTCGTGTCAATGGTTGCAGGTGAACGATGGGGACCGAGCAAGACTTGTCGCAGGGGATCAGGTGTTGTATGAACATGAAACTTCTCAGAGGAATTTGGATGGTCAATATAATATAACCAACAAATATAGTATTTTTCTTCGTCCTGAAAAGCTGAATGATAAAAGCACTGTGCCAACCATGTGTAAAGTTATTTATAATAAGACAAACAGGATTCAAACATGTCGGTTTAGCACAGTATCTGGCAATTTGGTTCGGAGCAATTTAACTAAAGCCAATAATGCAACATTTACATGCTGTAATACATCGTGGTTTAATGTTGTTGGCAACTCCCTAAAGAGGATTAATTCTACTGAAAGCATTTCTGAGAGTTTTCCCATTTTTCTCTGCGGTGAAGAGGGAGATGACGCAAACATGCTTGTAATAAGAAGCCTTGGGTATCTGAATTGTGACATGCAGGAAAATCTTAATATAATTTCCGATTTAACGAACATATCTAGAGACTCCAATTCTTCCAACGATTCTAGCGACGGTTTTCAATGTCAAATACTTACCGTTTACATGGACAATACTTCATGCGGACGTTCTCTATACACTACCGTTACATCAGCCATATCGACTACAGTAGATCAGGGCGAAAGTGGGCGAAAGGAACAACACTTTTGGATTACCATTGTTGTTATTATAGTTATTGCTCTTACGTTGAACATATGTGTTCAACTCGGCAATTACATCTGCAAAACCCGGATAAAGGAGCAATGTGGCTGTAAAAGCGAGAGGAACATAAGTTCCCAAATCAATTCAGCTACAAACTTTGGTAACACCGTTGCAGAATCTATTGAAATGACCGCATCATCTGAGGTCTCTCGACCGAGCCGAAATGTCTCCTGTCTCCAAACATCGGACAGAGAAGAACCTGATCCAAATCGAGCAACCATGCCCTCCTCAGGTCCATGTTCGGAACGTCAAACGAGCGTCCCGATACTCCCTGCAAGGCAGGACATGATGTGCAGGCCCTTTGCCCACACCAAACACAAAGCTAAAGAGCAAGCTCTTACTGTAGGACAGTGTCCACCCATGGCTGACTGCTCTGCTCCTGATGGCAGAAACTCTGACCATTATTACGAACCCACTGAAAGCGTAGTCATTCCAAGCGCACCTAGCCTAGACAATACGTATTGGTCTATAGATGATGTCGAAGGTGGTACTGCAAAAACAAAGGCAATAGATTCCCATGAATCAAACCCACTAACTTATTTGGTAATCAAGGGGTGCTCATCGTCAGCAGGTACTCCAAAGACATCACCCGAACTTCCGTTGACAGACATTATACCTAATCAAAGAGTAGAGGTGGAACAGATTTACGCCAAACCAGACATGAGCCGAAAGACTAAGAAAACCACGCCCTCGGAGTCGGATTACGATGATCCTAGGGAGCCTGGTAAAGACTTCTGGCAACGGGTTCGAACACAAAATGATGATCTGTAGCATCTGTCTTGAACAATGTTGCCACTCATGATGACTAATCAACAGAGTATGATGTCAGTTGAGTTTTGTTCATTAAAACCGTTGAACACGAGGCGTCAGTAGGGACTTTTACTTTTGAACGTCAACATAGTGGAATGCTACGTGTTATGTCTTTTTAAGGCACTGTGAGGTCCTTTTAAATAAATGCCAGTGCTTTAAAAGGACGTCACACTTAGCAGTCCACTACGTCGACGTGCAAAGCTAAAAGTCCCTATTTGCCTCAAAGTGAGGTCTGCGCCAGTGAATGGTGACTCTTTCCAAGCGTCATTCGAGAGTCATATCATCTTAAATTGTATGCAAATTAAAGAAATTACAAGATAAGCTTTCATAAAATTACTGTTGCATAAAATTATTGTTGAATAGAATTGCTTTGTAAGGCTGAATCACCTCACAATTCACTAAAGCAACGTTATCGTTGCAAACAATTCGTGTTTATGGATAAATTGCTAATCGCTGATTGTTTTATGCAAACTCTCGTAGACATGAATAATATTACTGACGTATCATATAACAAGGGGAATAATATACAAAACTCAATATGATAAATCTTGCAATAATGGATAATAATTACTGTCACACATTAGTATTATGAAAGGTTCGGAGTTATTGATCCAGCTTATTAATTATGTGTACGTTGTAGCCTATTAGGAATGTGACGTATGATAATAGACTTATGAGTGAAAATGAAAACAAATTTTGTATTATCAATGAAGAGAAAATAGTTTAACTGTCAACTAGAGGACTTAAGTATTTTCAGGATTTTTAAAATGTTGTCTTATAAGAGAAGCCACTGAAGAAAAGCATTGAAAGAATCTATGCTACTATAAGTCATCATAATATGTATTTTAATATTTGGCAGTATCGTTGAAAATCTATTAAAACCATTTACATGTAATTTTCAATTGGTTTGTTTGTAGATTATTTGTAGCTACTTTTGTAAATAAATCTTTTTTCCTCTCCACATCACTCATTTTTGGGTAATGATACAAAAAAAATCACACCGTGTGGTTAGGATTTGTTCTGTTGATGTTGTTTATTTATTTTTTTATTTTTTTATCAATACTTTTTTATTATTATAAATAAATTTTTCGGGGGGAAAATTCCAGCAAAACCATTATTTGGCACATGAATATCTAAACTTTTTTGTAATTTCAATCTTTACTCATATTGTATATGTACTTTATAAACTAGGCAAATAGGGCCATTGAGGAAACCACTCTTTTCACTGGCAATGCTACCCTGTATAACAAATATTTAAATATATATATATCAAAATATTTACTTTAAAAATATCATATGAATTTGTGTAGGCCTGCTGAAATATGTTTTTGATTGCTGTGCCATAATTGTATGTAACCTTGGACGTCTGAATAGTGCATTTAAATAAATAGAATCATAAATATATTAATGAATAAATAAATAAATAAGTATTCTAGTGTGTAGGCTTAGTTGAACGGGACAAGAATTGACTAGCTTTTCTTCTTTTATGTAGGCTTTATTTACAGGATGTACATGTATATACTTCATTGTCGAGCCGTAAGTCTATGTAACCTTTCACATTTTAATAATGCATGCAATAAATAGATAAATGAATTGATCAGTGAATTTAAAAATACATTGGTACATAAATGAATAAATAGATATAATATAATATTGTGTACGCCTACTAAAAGTACAAAATGTACGCCCTAAAAAGGGGAAGAGAAAACTACAAATTGACGAAAGATATTCCTCAAATTTTCTGTAACAGCAGTTTGAAAATTGATTCCTTAAATTTAAGAAGAAACAGACAAACTCTTTAAACGATGTAAAATATCTTAAATCACGGGTGTCCAAATGACTTGTCACATATATTTGAATTTAGGCGCTCTAACTAAACATACTTAACACAAAATGTTGTTTTGCCGAAATTAAAGACGTGTTTGAAGAATTTTTTTGTTTTGTTATTATGGTGCTAAATGTGTGAACCCAATCTCGCCAGATCTCAAGGTGCGTCATCATCAAAAGTTATTTTCAAACATAACCTTTTTAAGTACATGGAATGGAATGGAAGAGATTAATACTAAGTGAACTTTATTTCCTATTTCTCCCTTATTACATACAAGTATTTTCTTGTAAATATTTTATCCATTAGTATTTTTGTATGTATATGTTATCTAAACAATTAATGTCCTCGGGCTGAGGAAGGCTGAAATAAAATAAGTGAGCAAAATGAATTGCTATGTCGTAGTATTTGGTTAATGCATGCACATAAATGAATGAATAAATGAATACAAATTCACATCTCATGCCTGATTCATAATGTATGCATTATCAGAGTTCTAGAGCAAAAAATAACATCCAAGATCCTTTTAGTACACATTCAGCGTTACAAAAAGGTCTCGGAGGGTTTACACAAACGGTATTCAATAATATATTCGTGACATCGAGGACCCATCGTGTTTCTTACTGAATCAATTCAAATGCTCATTACTTTGTGTTATTGTACATAATAAATGGTTCGATGACTTGCAAAACTGCACAGAGGCTCGACAGATCAATACCATAAAACATAAAGTGGTTTATTACTTTCTATACTCAAAGAAAACTTTAAGACCATTAGTGACTGTTTAGAGACTCTTACCTTGGGACTTTCTGATCCATTAGTAAAAGTAAATGTTTTGTGATCACAAGAAACTTTTTTAATTTGTTTTAGCTTTTTATTTTCACGTATGACAACAGATCTTTGGTGAAAGTAATTTCTTGCCATTTGATCTTTTTTTCAGGGTTTCTATAACCAATTTCGAATAATTATTATAATCGAAGGTATGGGCTGATAATTAGAAGTTGATCAAATGGTGAAATCGAAATCCAATATCAAGATATCATGATACAAAATATAATGAATCCACAAAGATAAGGGTTTTGGTTTTAAAGGGGTTTTGCAAAACGATGGTACAAGTTAGCAACCGAATTAAAATGCCTGAATTAGTTATCTTGGTTAAAACAATGTTTTTTAAAATGTCGTAAAACCGTTTGGCCTCTCTTTTTTCAAAAAATACACTGACTTTGTTTGGAAGGAGGGGTAAATGAGGAATGCGATAACTTTCAGTGCACGAAATGTGACGGCATTTGTCTTTTCCGATGATTCATGATACTTAATTTCTTTTGCGGCGTAATACAAAAAAAATATCGATAAAGAATGAATATGTTACAAATAACAATCACATAGATTCATTCAATAGCATAATCATCATATTAATATTCATACACAATGTGTGGACTTCATTTGGTTTTTAATCATATTAAATGAGAAGTAAAATGTATAATTGTTTCAAGATCATTATAATGATTCAATACTTCATCATAAACATGAACAATTATTGATCACGGAGAATCTGTTATTAAGATTAATTAATCATTTCTAAGATAAGAAGGTCGTGAAGTATGATTCCTTTGTCTGTGACAGTACAAAACGGTTAATGTGATATAAACCTTTCGGTTTCATGATGAGATGGGTTGCGTGTGCCATTTTTCATTATAATGCCATTGTGAATCAAACTCCGCCTAGTTTGAAAATTGATAGGTGTTTATGACAATCAAAAGATGGGCGGATCGATTGCACAGAACCAGGCGATCTCCACCAGACGCCATTTTATGCATTCCACTTTCGTTTGCATTAATATGGGGCTCATCTGTTTTATCGTTCCAGTTTACTGTGTTTACCTTTTCAATAATGTCCATACCGTATTACCCTTTAAACGCTTTAATATTCCATCTACCATCTACTGATCATCAATTTCTCTAGAGCTTAACGGAGTTGCATGTAACAATCTCCATCCTTAGATATTTGACGGTGATTCAAGTGTGACCAGAGATTTGTTCAGGTGAAAGTTATAGCTGAAAGACCAAGATGTGGAGAAAGCAGAGTTTCCTCAAATGGAAGGTACTGTTAATTTCTTTCATTCTAAACACGTTTGTTCGACAAACATCATCTGCAAAAAATACGTGTGAATACAACTTTGAATCAGTCGAGGTAGTGAATGGTCAATGTGTGTCTGTCAGATTTCATCTGAAAGGGCCCTTACTGGAAAACCAAACACTTATGTGGGTGGCACCGCATACATCATTAAGTATGAACTGCAACAGTTCCCAGCAATGTACAAGTAACGAGTCGTCCATCAGTACACGTTATAAGTTGACTGAATTGTTCCAAAACTACACGTTTGAATTTCTGATTAGACCTGCCCAAGATGAAGATTCTGGACAACACATCATCGTTCTTTATGAAGGAACTGAAAGCAAGTGTACACCACTGATACTTTATTTGACCGTTATCAAAAGCAGTAATAGCACCTGCATCACGAGTCTGGACAGAATGAAAGGGAAGGTTCAACTGTCTTGTCAGTGGACACAGGTCAGTAACAATGAACGTGCAGAGCTCCTAGCCGGAAATAGTTTGGTATTTGAAGATCGGGCTCCAGACAATATGCTAGACAGCAATTTTATTCTGACCCACGAATTCAGTGTTTATATCGATATTGAAGCTATGGTTGATGTTGATTATGTTTGTGCTGTTTTAAATGTAAGAAGCACTGTGAGAAAAACATGCAATTTTCTCACATCACAACGCCATCTGGTAAAGCAGAATCAAAATGACGAAAGGCAGCTCAATTGTTGTGTTACGAATGAGAACACTTCAGTTACATGGTGGAACAATTCTAGTGGTGAGGTACTGCCGTATAGTTTCCAAACTATGGTAAATAATATTATATTCCTATGTCTTGAAAATAATAATTCCCCGAAGACGAGGATCAACAAGATTGGGATTTTAGACTTGACAGAGTTCAAAGGTAGCCACACTTTAACTTTAGCTAAATCATCCAGTATGAGCAAACAACCTAACGATTCGAAAGACGAACTACGATGTAAAACCCTCAGCGTGGATATATCACTTGATCAACGGGCAACTACAAATGGGCCAACTGAAGGAAATGGTATCCTCTTAACAAGTAACTCAACCCAACCGATACCGTCGACAGTTCAAAGCAACAGCACCAATTCCGGTGGTAATAATGTGATGCTGATATCATTAGCAGCCGTTGGAACAACTTGTTTAGCTTTCAGCATTGCCATCAACTTCGTACTGTGCTACTACAACTTTCTACGAAAGGATAAATACCGCGTGAGAGAGAATAGTTCAGCTGATGCTCCAACTAGTTTAGTTGCAGAGGAAGGCAACGTTGCTGATTTAAGACCTCATGATATGACAACCTTCTCGTCGCACACGCCTCGACCCAGCACGGACACCAATGTCCCCTCAGCAACAATTGACACCAGCCTTTTGGATCGAGAGGCGGTACAGTCCAGTTACGAAGATCGTGCTAACCCTCGAACCCTCCAGGAACTTTGTGGCATGGAAGAGACCTTTCCAGCAAAAAGGGTTTCTACTTGCAACATTCCTATCGTCAAAGGCTTTGTTCAAGGAGAGGGTGCAGGAGATGAGTGCACTGATGAAAGCGATAGAAAACGAGCTGTTGACAATCCTGTTTCAATGACACCAGATATAGACAATGCGTATTCCTCAGTGGCTGACGTTAAAGG
This sequence comes from Hemicentrotus pulcherrimus, assembly GCA_003118195.1. NCBI lineage: Eukaryota > Metazoa > Echinodermata > Echinoidea > Camarodonta > Strongylocentrotidae > Hemicentrotus > Hemicentrotus pulcherrimus. Next base: position 250,408 of record BEXV01000342.1, on the reverse strand, counting down.
CGCTACAAGATTCACCGAGACAGCTAACCAATCTTCGATGCTGACGGCCTTCCTATGTCCACTTCAAGCATCCGAAGACCACGATGAAGTTTGCATCAATGTTGACAAGATCGAAACCTCACCTTCCTCAACTGAAAAATCACAGAGCTCCAGTGGGGATGCTGTAATAAGAAGCAAGATACGACCTGCTTCAGAATTGGAAGTCATGTATGCCCAACCAGACATGACCCGAAAAACCAAGAATATGGGAAAACTGTCTCAATCCGTCCCACAACGTTCAGAATATTCCCATCATGTATCACATCATGTGTGTGGTAATGGTCCAAGTGTTCTGCCAGGAGACGTTCGTCAAAGCAATATCTCTCCACTTGATCACCTCTACTCACCTGTACCAACTGATGAGCACACAGGCCACCTGTATGTCAATAATGATGTAGAGCATACAACGGATGCTACATCTGGTGCCGAACTTTATATGAATGCATGTGTCAATAGATTTGAATAAATACATTTTTCATTAGATTGGATACTCAATTTATGTCATATCCAAGAAAATGCGGTTCCTTTCATGTTTATAGCAGTAGTAGTACTATTAGGAGGAGGATTAGTACGAATAGAAGTAATAGTACTCGTAGTAGTAGTAGTAGTAGTAGTAGTAGCTACATATATTATTGTTGTATTTGTTGTAGTAGTAGTAGTACATGTAGTAGTAGTAGTAAGAGTAGGAGTAGTAGTTTTAGTAGTATTATTAGTAGTAGATGAAGTAACTACTACTTCTACCACTACTTCTACTATTGGATTATTATATAAAATGCGTAACGATTTTTTTTTTTTTTTTTTGTATACAAGAGTCAATGAAGGTAGTGATACATTGTATATAAATTGAATGTGTTATGAATTAATGTATATTTCAATAATCGAAATACTTGTTAGACAATAACAATTGTAAGCTTTATATTTGCTTGTTATTTAAGTTAAGGAATTTTTTTTCAGAAGAAGGGTTATCTACGTAAAAGTTCTATCAAATTTGAAACAGCCAAGTTGAATAAGTTTTTCCTTCAAACTAAACTTAGCCACACCAACTTTTCCAATAATGAATATGCATGAACGGTCTTGAAAGTGTTGGCGTGTAGCACAGACTACGGATACAATATAAAATAAAATGAATGTCATGGAAATTAGCGATTGGTAAGACGTGATAACTATCATGGATTAGAGGTACGGATAGGGCAGTGGGAATCTATAAATACAATATGAATAGTACTATGATTTTGCGAATCATTTTATGGGTCCAAGACCTCTGAAACAATTTAAATCCTGTAAATGTTTATTTTAAAACTTGCGTTTTACCCCCTACACTAACGCATACTGTGGCGATATAATGGGTACTGTATAATTCGTATAGCATATATCATTGATGTATTGCCCAATTTTCTGTTTTGTTTGTTTGACCTCTTTTTTTATTACGATTTGTTTCTTCTTTCTCTCTCTCTATATATATAGGTTTGTTGTATAGATTATGATATGCAATATATATGTATATGTGTATTGTTGTGGCGACTTTGTCACAAGCGTCGCGTTCGATGTGTGTCTTTGGTAATTTCCCTCATCCTGATGAAAACATGAAATTCAAACAATTGCGATCTTATAATATAACATTTTAAAAATGTACACAAACACCACCACTAGTTCTTTTATACCAAACCTTAAACATTGTCTGGTGCCCTGAACATAATTGTGTTGAATGGCTTATTTAATTATGACCATAGCATTTTCAGTTTCCAAAGTAGCGACGACTATTGAATTGAACATGTATTAGGAATTTGGAAATACGATAAAGGGGATTATTAAATTGTATCTGTTTTATCCTCCTCCACTCTCTCTCACACACCACACATACACACCCAGGTTCTCGGGGGTAAATCATGCTACACATATTTCAATATATTACACTGCAGACCAGCTGACAAACAAATATGTATCTTATTAAGTTCCTTCATATCAACGAAGCGGTGTTCATTTAAGTGTGCCGCTTCCGTATCACCCGCTACATGTTTTTCAAGAGGATATCCATGAAATGGAAAATTTCCATTCTAGCTCATAACATTTGCCAGACTTTAATAATTAATCAAAGCGAAGGAGGTTATTCGAGGATCTAGACAACTTACGAGCAACGACCGAATGAAATTGTATACAACATTGCTATAAATACTCGAGTTTTATTATATATTTCTTGATGATAATGTTCTAAAAAAAGCTAAATTCAAAGTTCAGAAGATTGTTGAAGATAAAATTTATCATCCGATCATAACAAACGAAAAATGAATAGAAAAAGGAACCTGTCAGATGAAGATCAACATTTCAAAATGATTTTGAGAATTTGGTTTAGTGGTGGTGTTCATAAAGGTTTGTATGAAAAAGGCCTGTGACTCTGAAATTTGTGCTCACCAATGAAAACTGTCTCAAGGCAATTTTATCGCAGATGGCGTGCATCTGAAACCACGACTCGTTGAGTTATATTGAAGGGCACATAAAAGTACCTCGAAACCCAAAGTGTTATTTATCATCCATCGCGTATGTTTGCACATTGTACACATTTGTGACTGATATGTTTTCACCTATATAATGCAGGAAGTATTTGGAATATATATTAATATATGAGTGCCGCTATGAAATAGTAAATATAATTCCAGCAAATTGCATATGTTTGCAACAGAAATTTGAGTTACATGTACATGAAATGAAATTCAGCGAAAATTGTTTGGAAAACCCAATGCATTTTGAGAACTTGATATTATTTTTATGATGGGAATGAGGAAAGGAATCACGTTTAAATTGTAGGGAGGCATAACTCTTGTGGCATGATTTGTGTTCGTTCTTGGATTAGATTCTAGAGCAATCGGGAACCCAGGAGGTGATACTGAGCTTCGCTTAGAAACATGATGAAATAAAAAGAATACAGGGAAACAGTTGATGTCACCCTCGGTTTCATAATAAGGACACTACGAGTGTTTTGTATGAAGATAAATCGAATGTGGCGTCACTTATATACTAAATCCATTCTGAGGAAAATGAGATACACCTTCTTAGATTTTAAGGTTGGATGGATTGAATAAAACCACTTGTATATCTGACGACGCACCGCCCTTGAAAACACTAATCGATTAGATTCGCCCATTTCTTTATCTGGCTATGTTACAGTGATTCGTTTCCGCCAATTAAGTTCCCGCCCCCACTCGTCATCATTTCATCAATCATTTAGAGTACTCTACTTCTTTGTGTCAATTTTCTTTTTTGTTTTGAATATGATCGAGACTAAGTGGAGCAAGAATTTTCTAAGCTCCTCTCTACTGAAATAAATAAAACTTGTAGATTACTGAACTTCCTCAACGATATTATTGTGATTTCAGTGACTTCATATGAGTGGACCGGTGTGTAACGACTGAGATATCGATTGTATTGGCTGTGGCCTCTTACAAAATGTCTAAAAATAATTTGAATTTCGCGAGGAGAATGATTTTGTTGTCTCTTATTTGGCCAAGTATTTTCCACATCACCTTGTCTTATGACGAAACCTTTTGGTGTGGCAAGGTGCAAGAAAAAGTGATGGACGTTTGGAGCGGACAGAATATTTCTATAAGATTTCATTTGGCAGATCCATTACTTCAGGTTCAAACGTTGGTGTGGAGAAAGGGAGAATCAATATGGGTAAAACCACTTAATCAATCTTTGGAGGACGACAGTTACAAGGATTTTGAAGTTGATCGTTACAGATTGAATGAAGTCAGTAACGCTACCTTTGATTTGTTTATTGGTTACACGGAGCAGAATGATTCAGGACATCATGTTGTCACAATTGACCAAGGTAGCCAGCCGCTGTGCCTAGCTCTCTTGCTTAATTTAACCGTCGCAACTCCAGAACCGATATGTTCAACACAACTCAACAATGAAAGCAGAAAATTACAGATGTCTTGTCAATGGCTGCAAATGAACGAAGGGGATCGAGCACACTTTGAAACAGACAACGAAATCATGTATCAACATCAGATTCCGGAAATGAATTTCAAAGGTTTCTTTAATATGACGCATCAATTTAGCGTATACGTTGGTCTTGATAAGATACTTGATGAATTGAGGGTACCTAACAAGTGTATTGTTACTCACAGGGGAGGCAAAGCGAGAGAAGTGTGTGAATTCCCTGTGGTCAAACCTCATTCTATTGAAAATACCCAACATTGGGGAAATGTGGACTTTGAATGTTGCGTTTCCAAGCCAAGCAAACCCATCTTACTAGTATACGACGGTGATGGCAATGAATTATCTGCCGATTCTAAACGGATTTACAATGCAAGTAATGCAAGAGACGCTCACTGCATCCTCTTCTTCCTCTGCGGTTCAACCGAAGCACCGTCAGAGATGATTGTTCTTAACATGACAAGCTTGGATGTTAGAAAACACACCAAACACGAACGTTCAACACTATCGCCACGTGTTGCAGACCAAAAGTTTCTCTACATTAACAAACCAAGAGAAGATAAGCAATGTCATGTCATCACGGTAAATTTTACCAGACTTGATTCGACGTTAATCAATCAGGAGGTAATCTCTACAGAAAGTTTGATCGACAAAGTATGTGGCCACACTCAGACGACGAGGGCGGTACCAAGCATAACTTATCCAAGTAAAGAATGCGGTATAAAAAAACACGAAGCTATCTTAATATCAGTATCTACAATAACAGCCCTTGTCGCTGGTGCTTGCATTACGAAGTGGTATTTCAGGTATCTTGTCAGGAGGGAAAAGGGGAATGGTCCTCAGAGAGGTTCAACGGCAACGGATGATGATAATGCAGGAGCTGTAGTAATGACCTTCACAGCTCAAACACCCCAACAAAATACAGATCCCGTGTCCCCAGGAGCTGCACTTCACCTGCGCTTAACAGACGAAAAGCAGCCTTTTCTTTTACAAGGTGTCATAGGGCCATTTCCTGGACTGCTAGGTGGACCACTAAACATGCCTCTGCAAGGGGAAATGGTGAAACATGACACTGTAGGCCCTAGTGACCAAAATACACGCATTGCCAGTGCCAAGACGCAATGGCCAGACAGCACTTATTGTTCAATGGATGATGTCAAAGGCATCCATTCGAGTACACATAGCCATGGATCTTACAATATTAACCAGTCACGTCTGTCTTCGGATCAAGAGAAGACATCCAGAGACGACTTGATGGCTACAAACTCACTAATTCCAGACTTGGATGCACTCTATGCGAAGCCCGACATGAGCCGGAAAACCAAGAACATGGCATCTGAAGAGTCAGATTATGATGGCCCGAGGGTTCCCTTAGATGACTACTTTCAAAGCATTCTCGTTCAGGAGGATGGCCTACATCCATGTGCACCGAGCACCGATCAAGATTACCATGTATACGACAACAGCCTACCAAGTCCTACCGATGAAACGACAAGTGGAGATGATTTTTATATGAATACCCTGTGATTTAAACAAGAAGTATGGTTGTAAACACTGTCGTGTTTTCCTTAAAAATAATAATGAAAAAGAATACACCAGCAGTGATTTTTTACCCAAAGGGAAAGCGTGATCATGCCTTATCTCTTCTTTTTTGTTGGGGNGGGGGGGGTGGGAGTATCTAAGGTCAATCGAACATACCATCAAGATAACAAGTGATTGCACATAATAATATAGCAAGTTTCACATTCAAAACATTTGCCTGTAATATTGGCCTATTTGTTAATTACATTTCACTTATCTATTTTTACCAATCTGTTAGCTTACTAATCTAATCCGGATAACCATCAAGATAGAAAAATTCCACCTCTGTATTAAAATGTTGAAAACTTTTATCTGGTTGTAAAGAAGACAGGAAATTAACACCCATTGAAACATAGTTTGAAAAAAGGCAGGGCAGTGAGTCAAATGAGAGCTACTTTGGACAATAGTTTTTAGTTTCTCCATAGTGACTTATTGTAAATCACCTTTTCTCTGAAAGATGAACAAAAAAGGGGAAAAAACGATTAGCACTGTCACTCAGCAACACGGGATTCATTTTCTAAACAACGGCTCATTCTCTAAGGAGGTCATTCCCTTCGTTGCCTTGTGAGTGACACTGTCCATCTTTGCCCTTCATCCATTGCTTATTGCCAGTTCTAGGTTTGGTCATTATGGTTTATGAGGGCGGTCATCAGTAGAAGACTTCGCGAAGCCCCTCCTCTTTTACTCGAGTATGTTGTCTCTGCTTTCATCATTCCAAACCGGCCATGATAATCAAACATTGGCTTTTATATCGATCTTATCACATTACCACCTGAAACGTGGCACAAGAGCTCCATCATTTAGTCATTCTGAATTATTGTTATGTGAAAGGACCTTGATACCACTTCTTTTATTAAAACAAACTTCAATTAATAGCGTTTGCTTTATCATATCAATTCTTCAAAATGATCGCCATGTCTCCAGAAAGCATCGCTAATGAACTGCCATTATTTGTGGTCTTTTTTTATTTGCAATGTTTTATCCAACTGACTTTTACTCAAGATGATACCTTATGGTGTAACCAACAACAAGAAGAGTCAAGACATGAGGTAAATGGACAAAATATTTCTCTCAGATTTAACCTGAAAGAGACAATTGGTAGTCCTCAGTCGCTTGTGTGGACAAGGGGAGAGTTAGTATGTGAAAAACTACAGAATCGTACCTATGAATGCCTTAACACCGCCTCTTCTAATAATAGACGTTATACGTTGAGTCAGATCAACGCGACCCAGTTTGAGATGGCCATTGCGTTTACTGAGCAAAACGATTCGGGTCAGCACGTCGTCAAAATTTACCAGGATTCACAATCACTATGTACCGTTGTTATCCTGAATTTAACCATTTAAGGTACATCACCTATTTGTTCTACGCTTTTCAATAGGCATAGCGGTAAATTACATATGTCATGCCAGTGGTTGCAGGTGATCAATGGGGATCGAGCACAATTTATGGCAGGAAATCAGGTGCTATATGAACATGAAACGCTGTGGATGAAGTACAAAGGTGATTTTTATTATTCAAATAAAATAATTGCATCTATTGCAGCTCTAGAAAACATATTTAACGAAGAGATCATGCCGAGTAGGTGTGCTATATCAAATGATAAAGCGATCAGAAATGGAACATGTACATTTTCTACAATTCAATCACTTTTCATCGGAAAAGATCAAAAGCAAAGTGCTTTTTTCTAACCGTTACAAGGTCAAAGACTCAAAAGTCGCATCATGTTGGTACACTACTGGTGGTTTTCTACTCCCATTCAATTATTCTAACTTCTTCTTTGGTAAACATCAAGTAAATCGTTCTTGTGGGAACGAGAAGAAACGTTATCAAGACATTGTCAATGAACAAATACAAGAAGATGTTAAATGCAAATCTTCTGAAGGGGAAAACAGCTCCATCATCATCGTATGTTAGGAAAATGTATCAGTGAATGCTTCATCAAATGAGAAAGACATTGAAGCACAAGCTCCTTCTACATTTCTGAAATCTTAAGATAATGACTCCTCGTCAAATTGTGTCGTGAGTGAAGTGATGAGTACGACTGATATGGACGTTAGCGAGGAAATAACACAACTGTTTAGCATATAACACAACTGTTTAGCATAGTTATCTGCTTCGGAATCTTTTTTAGCAAACGTTACAAAAGATTTTAAATCAAGTATCTATATGGAGTCAAAAGATAGTGATCACATGGAATTAGCATGAACACGATTCAATCAACAGATGGAGAGTCAGTTGACACAGCGACCTTATCATTTCGCACTTCGGCGAATGGGATAGATCCTGAGTACGGCGGTATCGCAGTTCACAGATCTCCTCCACGTAGGCATCGGATACATAATCCCGAACAACAGGACAGTCCGCCAGAACTCCGACGTGGATGTGTATATAAGGACGAAGCCCACACAGCTCATCATCCTGGACATCGAGGAGGTAAAGATGATGTAAAGGAAACGTTTTGGGAAGAAACTGGAAGCGGAACCGTGAAAGGAAATACAAGTGCAAATATATCCGGGGCTGTTACGCGCAAAGTCTCGATAGCACATACTGTTCTGTAAGTGACGTCAATGACACCAATGATATTCCTGCAAATGTGAACATTGTACTAGAAGCATTAAAGGCCGCGACATGGATCATCCAAACATCCTGTTACCAGGGCACTTCACTTGATGCGGGAACTAGTGCAAAGAAAACCCCTTTTTCATGCGCTAAGACGAAGATCAAAAATAATAACTCATAAATGGACAGCGTTACTGGACCGACATCTGATGTGGAAACATTGCACGCCAAACCTGACATGAACCGGAAGACCAAGAAGCTAGTTGGCGTCCCAAATCGGTCTCCTGAATCAGTCCCTGAAATAGACAAGGGTCTTTCTGATCGGACAAGGGTCACTTGTTTGGGTGTTGGCCATGTGAGAAAAGAACTGTGTCCAGACATTCTACTTCTAACTGGAGGTTTAGATGACCCCATCTCTCCTTTATAGTGATCACATTTACAGCAACAGCGCTGCAAATGCCATCGATGCATTTAAAGATGATGAAGATTTATATATATGAACACATAATCATTTCATCAATATAGAAAATTCTAAGATGTCTATTTTTACTATTTTAGATGTTTGATTTAATATTCTCTTCTTCACAAATGGATACTTTAAACATTGTATATGTTGTAATTTAAATACAACAAGAGTAGTAATATGAAGAACAACAAGAGAAAAGGATGATTAATGTCTTCATTTATATCCAAAAAATGAGCTTCAACGTCAATGGCTTATGAAGCTGATGATGTATTATAACCTGTTAGATATAAAAACATAGGATGTAATACATTGAAATACTAGGTATATGATGTATATCCAGTGACGGTCATTTGCCTATTGCAACTGTTCCAGCATTTAAAGTTCTACACAGCACACACATTTATCATATGATTTTCATATAGTAATCTTGGATAAGATTATTCTATCTCGCTGCGTGCCTATCTGGCAAGTGCCTAATTATTTCACAGATTTGCGTAACGTTAATCGCACCATGCCGTATCGGCTAAATAGATGAGTTTATATGCAGGTAAATTCATTAACTCCGCCCATAACAAAACCACCTCCTTTGGTTAAAATTATTGATGGTCTAAGTTAGTTTCCAAACTAAAGATGGGAAGGTAATGCAATCACCACAATTGCCTGAAAGGATGTAAGCACTCTCACAAGCAGATAGTCATTAATTTCACTTGCTCCGCCCTATTATAAACGAGAGTCATTCTAAACCATAGCACAGCCTCCATTCCCTTCAGCATAATGCCTTTCTGATCATATCACGTATCAAGCATCAATGACATCCATAGATTAAAAGCTATTCATATCCGTCGTTTCCATTCGTTCAAATACTTTAGAATAAAAGCATACACGGTTCATTTTCTTAATTTCCATACTCCACTTTAGTTCGAATCTATTCGTCGGAGAACGATCTTCAAAACTCCATTTAGTATGATCGGAAACCACTTTTGATAACTGTGCTAAGGACTTGGTGCTAAGGCCAGCGTTTCTATATCAAGCTTAGATTGTGTGGAATCATCCATCATGTCTCAAAATCGTTTCGCGCTGAAATGTAAAATCTCTCCAATGATTTTTATTATTCTACAAGCTGTCTTTAAAATGACATTTTGTGAGGGTGATTTATTCTGGTGTGGTGACAAGCAGAGAGCAGCATTTGAAGCATTCAATGGACGAAATTTGTCTATGAGATTTGCTCTGAATGATCCATTGACTGAGAATCGATCATTAGTGTGGGCAAAATGGATAACACTGGATAATCGGCTATTGGACAATATCGACAATACATCTGCTAATCGAGAACGTTATGAATTGACAATAGAGTCCGGAAACGATGCTATCGACTTGTTTATTGCATTTACTGAATTGAGTGATTCAGGAAAGCACGTCGTTAAAATCAATTTTGGGAAACAATCGCTTTGCGCCATTGCAATTTTTAATTTAACCATTGAAGGGACAGCCCCAATCTGTTCAACCCACCTTGACCGAGAAATCCGAAGAGTACAGATGTCTTGTGAGTGGGTGCAGGTCAACTTAGGGGATCAAGTACAACTTTTGGCAGGAAATCAGGTTGTATATGAGTATGAGACTACGGAAATGAATATTGATGGCGATTTTAATTCAACCAAAAAAATCAGCGTTTACCTTCCTCTTGAAAACGTACATTATAATCGAGTTGTGCCGAGCATGTGTCTTATTTCTAATAGCAAAAGATCTATCAATAAGACGTGTACATTTCTTCCAGTACGAAACCAAACTCTGCGTTCTGAGTTTGAATGTTGCACCACAGAAGAAGCCAATGCTATCAAGTTTTGGTACAATAATGGTAGCAATTTGCTTCCACTCATTCTTACTGACAAGTTATCTCTTATCCACGTGGGACACTTTTCGTTCTTCTGCGGTGTACAGAGTGGAAATAACACAGTGTTATTGCATAGCATTGGAAAGTTTAATCTTGTAGAAGAAGATGAGCAGTACAACATTTCCCTGTCCGCGTTAGGCGTAACTGAAGGAAGTAACAATTCTGATGAAAATTTAAAGTGTGAGAACATATTTTTAGATGTTAATGACATTAAGAAAAAGGTACAACATCGGGATGAAAATCGGGAATTGAGCACGATGACTACCAACAGAGAAACCACCGAATTAAATGTGACGTCAAAAGCTTCCAACGTGAATTATACCGTTGCAAATATATTCCCGATCTGGGTTTGGGTAATACTAGTACTATCTCTAATAATCTGCCTTGCCACTGGCTCTGTCAACTGTTACTACATTGTTTCAAGAAAATATCTACACCACTTTGGAAAAGAGATGAATGATGTGATGCAACCTGATTCCACGGCAGCAATTGGTGATACTGGTGCACAGTCTGAAGACATGGGAAACTTACAGTTACAAGACCTCCAAAGCTGTCGGGATTCTGAACTTCGAGGAGCTACTGCTCTTCAGTGTTTGATAGATCAGGGAAGGCTCAAACAAAACCAAGTCAGAGAGGCTCCCATTTCAAACAAACAGGGTGGACCTTCAAGCCTACATGCGCAATGCCAACATGAAGAGCCTGATAGCAGCTGTTTTGCCCATCGCCCTACATATTACGCTTCGAATTCGGAAGATCATGAGCGTGCCATCGAACGCACCACCACTGGTCTTGACATAAACCTTGACCTTGCTAGTGCGCTATACCTGGACACTGCGTATTGTTCAGTTGACGACGTCAAAGGAACCTCTAAAGATATATCGAAGGAACGCCCACCTTCACATGCATCGTCTTTCCCATATCCCCATTCATCCTCCAGGGATCACGTCGATACGGGAGTATCAACGACGTCTACATCGTTTAAATCGGGCAGATCACATCAAAATGCATCGATGAGCATGCTGGCGAGGGTTCCAGGAGTAGACTCAGATGTATATGCCTTGTACTCCAAACCGGACATGAGCCGAGAGACCAACAAAATGACCTCTTTGGAGTCAGATTATGACGACCCTAGGCCTCCAGGTACCGACCCCGGTAGCTACCTCGGTCGTAACTCCGGCCAAGACACTTTCGATCAAGAACATGGCTCAGAAGCCCTGGTCCCGACTCATACTGACTTCTATGGTAACATGATTGCTTATCCCGCTGACGAATTGTCGGATGGTGAAGAACTGTATATTAAGGCACCCGCTCATTCTGTCTCCTGAAGGACTCAATGTCCTTTGTCATTGTGTGTGTCTTTTTAACCTTATTTTTCTAGTAAAAATACATTACTTAAAACAAAATTCTCTGTAAAAAAATGACACTTCGATTAGCTTTTACTTATAGTTTTTCTTGAACTAGATATTGAGTATAAACAAAAGGACAAACGGTCTAGATGATTGCGAAATCGTTTGAAATTTAAATATAGTTATGCCTTTGTTGTATGTTCAATGAAAGTAGGAAATTGTGTAACATAATATTTGTTATTTACTTTAGAACGTTTAGCTGAACAAAATCACAAAACCCTGGAAATTGTTTTTTTCAAAGATTTGGCAAGGTTTCCACCGTGTACAAGTAATATAAGAACAGACAACATGAATGAAATATATCTTTATATCTATCTAGTAACTTTATTAAAGGTATCACAAAGTTTTGGTATGGGGTCATGAATTTGGTTCAAATGAACATATTGGAAGCATATGCGATCCTACAATATGCAGTGATCGTTGTCGTGATTGAAATCAAGTCTAAAGCTATGAAATTGTTAATAATAAACTGTTTATGTCGTATAGCGCCCTCTCAAGGCCAAGATATTGATTAAGCTATAAAACAATGTTTCTGGACTAATTTTGACTGATAAGTTATTTCCGTTTGGTAGGTATATATCACAACTACATATTCTGAAATTTTCAGGGTCGCAGCTACCATTGTACGGCCGCATGCGCTATTTGAAATTTATCAAAATTTATCGGGAGTACCGATAAATTTTTATTTTCGTTTTTTCTCGAAAGCAGAAGTGTTTTAGGGGCTAATTTTTTTGGTGCTTATTATACATCCACATGGGCATCCAAGTATATAAAAATAGTAAAGAATAATTATCCCCCAAATTTTCAAAATTTTCCAAAACTTTGTATTACCTTTAAGATATTAATTGATTCATAGTGAAAGCTTTTATTCGATTGTTATATCATGGTTTTCATGTATAGTGTGTGCTTCGACAGATCACCCTACAAAACACACCCAAATATGGTGTGTGTGCGTGTTTGTGCGTGTTTGTGCGTGTACGTGTGTTTATGTGAGTGTGAAAATACGTGTCTGAGCGTGTGTAACAATACTTTGAAATATTATCACTATCTGCACAATTTCGTAATATTTCATATATCTTACTTGTAAGCATTATCATGGTTATGAATGACTTTGGTAAGTAAACGGCTGCTATCGACTCAAGCATTCTTGCTTATCATAGTTGGCCTCTGCATTTATTTTGATTATTTGTACTTACCTTCATACTTTAAAGCTTTCAATTATGCATTTTTATTTGTCTGCCTTTAAGTTTTCACCCCTTATGTAAATCACTTATATTATATAATATTAATTGTTATTTGAATGTTTTATATTTGAGTTATCAATAAATGCAGAAACATCTGCCAAAAAATAAATTAAAAATAAAAGAATAATGTACACGAATCTCTCAAACTTGTAGCATTACCTCTCATCGTAGTACAAGCCGATATCGATCAGAACCAATAATCGTAAAACCGTGCTATGATGGTAGTTCACAACTAGGGAAAACGGAAAGTTGAGTTATGTTGCAGAGGGCGCTACACAAAATGTTTTTGTGATGAGATAACGAAAAACTGAGTGTCAAATTTGAAAGAACGTTATATTTAAATGACAAAATCATCTTTGTTTGATCAAAATCGGTTCAGAGACGGCTAAAATATAACGATTTCTATATAATGAATGATTTCAAGTTGGGTGTTTAAGGCTGGTGTTAGTGTTTAATAAACACTAACACCAGCCTAAACACCGAAAATGGAAATCGGTTTGTGTTAAGGCTTTGACCTCTGAATATCGTCAACTTCCGGGAGCTAGTGTTATCGATTTTGCAAAATTGTCATCTGCTGAACCGACCTTTGTGGCTGGTGTTAATATTTTACGTATAAATTTCCTATTCACTAACACTAGCCCCTAAGGATTAAGCAAATGTTGATTTCCAGTTCGGTGTTAGTGTTGTACC
>BEXV01000342.1:192027-219912 GCA_003118195.1 Hemicentrotus pulcherrimus | reverse complement strand
GCGGCGGCGGCGGCGGCGGCGGCGCGACGAGGCCAAATCCATAGTATCCTCCGAACCACTGTTCGGGGGATACAATTAAGTATTCAGCATATATGTAAAAAATCACCTCCTGTAATTTTATTTCCATTATGCATAATTTGCGTGTATGTATAGCATTCAGGCAAAGCCCAAAAAAGTCCAGTTCTTCTTAACCTTATTTCATGTTTCACATTAATTTGTTTATGTTTCTCGGTTGACAAAATTCAATTCTGCAAACTATTTGATCTGTATAAAGTGTGAAGAAATACAGGGAGAAAAATAATCTTGTTTTGAATTTAATTGAATTCATAGTGTGTCGGTGCTACTATATACCAGTCAACAGGTTTACCAGACAATAACAAATGACAAATGTTATGCCACTATTACCATTATATAGCCAATATCTTGATATGGCCCAGTTAACATGTCTAAACCATTGCTGATGTACAAGAAATAAAACTGAAGTAGTGTCAAATCGAAATTGTTTGATAAGAAGGCAAGAACTTGATGTATAATATATTCTGTAATCGACACAATTTATTTGGCACCAATCATGTATCTGAATTCTAAATAAAATCATAGTCGAGTGGCTTGCACCGGGTGTTATAATTTCCATTTATTTAAGTTGCTTAACAACCTGCTATGAAAGACATTAAGTATCGTTTAACAAAGAAATAATAGGCTAAGACTGAATATATTAAATAAAGTTTCCCGATATATGCACGGAGTGCAATAAGAGACATCAGACAAATTGTACAGTGGTAAGTGATTAAGAAAATCTTGGTTTTGTTTTATTCACACCCGGCATAGACAAATTGTACAGTGGTTAGTGATTAAGAAAATCTTGGTTTTGTTTTATTCACACCCGGCATCGAATAAAGCATTTCAATAACGGAAGCTCTTGAAGCCACTTGTAATACAAACAAAAAATCGAATCTCTAGTTTTATGTCCGTCGTTTGAGTCCATCCCAAACTGTCCCCCTGGTTACAGAGTGGGTGTTACCGTTTCTAGGCCTTTCAACAAATAGGAACTTGGCTTTTCAATGCTTAATTCAATCACACGCCACGGTTGACCCTCTAGCGGACGAGAGTACATCTACATGGCATTTCTTCGTGAGAGAGAGTGGGTAACATTTTGTCAGTATAATGCCTGGATTACATTTGCCCCGGGCGCCGTATGATAAATTAGTCTACGATTTTTCGTAGACATCGTAGGAGGCTACTGGCTACGATGTTTGTGTTTACATTATCTACGAGGTTGCATTGTGCAATTTTATTGTTTTCATTACAAGAAAAGAAGCTCGTATATATAGTCCCTTGGGAACGTAGTGGACATGTAGGAGGAGAATTGTTTTAATATTTACAAAGACCTGTAGATTGATCGTCAGAATGATGTGTGAGAACAGCAAGCATGATAAATAAGCATGTAAAAGAATGTATATGTAGAAAAGATTGAAGAAAGACTGATTCGGTCTTGAAGACAAGAAGTAAAATAGAAACAAAGTAATTAGAGAGGGACAGCCGCAGAGCGATGGATAATTACACAGAATGCTTGCATTGTGCATTTCTATTATTTTCATTACAAGAAAAGAAGCTCGTATATAAAATATTGACATGAGTGCGCTTGTAAAATGGCGCCTGGCCGGGATACTCCCCTGGGAGCAGAGCGTGTGCTCTATCATATTCAGATTAGCAATTGGATCCAATGGTCGGGGTAATATTCAATGTAAAGCGAGTAGGGTCGCGTCCTTTCCTCGTAGTCTTTACGCCTCAAAAAGATGTCTTTCAATGAAAATTATACAATTAAAAGGAAAGTGTTCACTATTGACTGGCTGGTTAGGCTGTCATATGGCAAGTTGGCCTAGTTGCCGATAAAGGAAAAAAGAAATCTGACAAATTATTTCCTCAAGAGCCTGAAAACTGAAACCATGATTTTTCAGTATATATACACAATGTAAAAATAAGCTCATACCATGGGTTTTATTTCAAAACATACTAAAGTGGTTTGTTTATTGCAGCTCTTCACACCTCAAGCAGAAAATGCTTCGACATCATTATTCACAATATTGAAAGTAATCATTTGAAATTCGATTGTCAAGCTGTAATATAAAATCTAAAAATATAATACGTAGGTTCTTCGAAGGAGTTTAAAGACTGCAGTAGGTGTAGATAACACAGAATCCCCTGAAATGACGACTGTTTTGACCCAAACATCTCAACCCTGTGAGGCTTCTATAGCCTATGGGGCTGTCTTAAATCAGCGACTAGTAGACAGGTCACCAATCGCTGATCCGCAGTTGAATTGCTTGCATTCCTCTCGACGCAGTCACTCAAGCTCTCCTGTCTCTAGGTCAATGGTGAAGAAAGAGGGCAAGAAAGAGGCAATATGGAATAAATTAAATGTAGTATCATATGTGCAGTGTTTATAATATATGATAATGGATGTCATGGGATGTTATCTTAGAAAGAAAAGAAATTTGAGATTCATGTGCATGAAATGAAACGCAACAAAAACTGTATGCACGGCTCTATGGAAAAACAGTCCTCGGACTGAGGTAGGCCCCATGCTTATCAAAATGAATGATTGCCATGCCGTTATTTTAGGTAACCTTGGAGATGTTGATAAATGTGTGTATATAAATGAATACATACGTAAATACAAATTACAGATTATGCCTGATTCATTATGTATGCATTATCAAAATTATGGAGAGAAATGACATCCAAGCCTCTTGAAGCACACATACAGCGTAAATAAGTAAATTTTGAGGGAATCCAATAATCAGCTTTAAACGATATATTCGTGACATCGAGGACCCATCGTTTTTCTCACTGACTCATTTAAATACTCATTTCCTGGTATCATAGTTTTGATTTGATTCCTTTGAAAAACTGCACTGAGGCTCGACAGATCTATACCATAAATCATAAAGTAATTGATGACTTTCTATACTCAAAGAAAACTTAAAGACCAATAGCAATTGTTTAAAGACTCTTACTTTTGGGATTTTCTGACGGGATGGAGAATTGATAGATGTTTAAAGAACATCATAATGTTTCATCGTGTACATGAACAAATAATGTACACGATTGTTTTTTAATCAATAAATCATCTGTATTAAGATAAGGAGGTCATGAAGTAAAATTATTATGCGTGTAACAGAACAAAAACGATGAATGTGAAATAAACCTTTTGGTTTCATGGTCAGATATGTTGCGTGTGCCATCTTTCATGCCTTCTTTCATCATCCATTTTATGTTGCGTGTGACATACAATAAGAAATTCAATCAAATAAAAGGAAAGTGATTGTTTCTCACATTATGAATCAAATCCCGCCTAGTTTGAAAATTAATTATTAGTTACGTATGGTAGTCACAAAATGGGTGGGTTGCTTGCTCAACACGAGGCGATTTCTACCAGACGCCTTTTTGTTTGCATTCCACGTTCATTTGCATCAATATCGGGCTCATCTGTCATACTTTTCCAGTTTACTTTGTTTTTGTTTTCAATAAAACGTCCCTTACGTGTTAATGTTTACAAGGTTTACTCTTCCATTATCATCTATTTCTCTAGAGTTTAACAGAGTTTGCATGTTATACTCTCCATCCTTGGATATTTGACAGTAATTTGATTGAAACCAGATATTTGTTCAGGCGAAAGTTATAGGTGAAAGACCAAGTTATGGAGTAGGCAAAGGTACCTCCAATGGAAGGTATTTTTACTTTCTTTCATTCTTAACACAATGTATGTCGTATCTAAGGAAATGTGTATCCTTTCATAAGCGTAGCTGTGGTAGAAATAGAATTAATAGTACTAGTAGAAGTAGTAGTAATAGTAGTAGTAGTAGTAGTAGTTGTCGTTGTAGTAATAGTAGTAGTGGGAGTAGTAGTAGTAGGAGTAATAGTAGTAGTAGTAGTAGTAGTAATAGTAGTAGTAGTAGTAGTAGAAGTAGTAGTAGTAGTAGTAGTAGTAGTTATTGTTGTAGTAATAGTAGTAGTATCGTTTTGATTATAACAATTATCACTATTTTTATTATTATTGTTTAAAGTTTAACTCCAACCACCTGATTACGAGGTCGGCCACTTTTATATCAGTCTTTGAATCAAATAGTCAAGAGACGACTAAATCTCAATAGCTAAGGTTAAATGAATGAACATGGTTATTTAGTTGGATTAGATCGATTGTGGCGTATTTTCTGTATTGCACTGTGCTATTTCTCGACTTTTAAAATTACATAATTTAACCACAGTATATATTTCCAATCATTTTAAATCACTGTTAATAATGTCTACCTTGCAAAAATAGCAAGCGAAATTTGAAAAAAATATATGATACACTGATTTATGGCTGCGCTTGATAGGATAGTAGATAAAGTCGTATATTTTATTATAACAAATGCGTAAGTCTATTTTGAAATAGACTCTTATTATCTATTTTAAAATTGTACAGTAGCCAATATACGATGTGATATTTCAATTCATGGTTTTATCATCAATTGACACATCAGCGATAATGCGAACAAATAGAAACATTAAGATAATTGAGACGTTATCAATTTCATTGGTATGATTAGGATAATTTTACATGTATGAGAAGTTTGTCTTTGTGTGTAAAGTATGTTTCAGTTTCTATGCTTATGTTCTACTATGTTTTACGATCAAAACATTATTATCGTTGTTGGGTAAATTGAGCTCGATTTTGTAATAACATGTTGGTTTAAGTAATTTTTAATGTGAGGCTGATTCAAGCATAAGGTTGTGTCAAACGATTTGATGGTGGTGGATTAAGGTAGGATTTCGTAGCAAAGAAAATAAAGTTTTATATGTCATTAAGATTGCTGTATCAATATTAATTTTTTTCATGAAAGTGATACAAATCTACTGGATGGGAAAACCAGTGTTTGATGATATTGAAAGTGGCATGTATGATCAAATTTAGATTAAATAACAATTAAAGATGATATATGTTTTTGGTTGTACCCAGCGTTGCTATGATTAATAAATCGATAAAATCGTATCCAAATGATATGTGTCATTCCTTTTTCTTCGTGTCTTTTAATTATAATTTAAGGATCCCATATCCCGGATAACGTATATCAAAAATATAATTCAAACATGTTCGGTGTTACAGTATCTGGATGAGTTTCAGACTGTCAGCTTTAAGACTTGATGTGCTGCCTAAGATGTAAAGGTCGTTTGGTACTCATTCGATTGTCCTGTTCACAAATATAAACAAATGAAACAGGTTTAAAGGATGCCTCTAATATCATTATTTCTGATATTTCAATTTTCCTATGTAGGAACATTTGAAGAATTCACCGTGCAGTCTGTTTATATAAATGAATTAACCCATAATAGGGTTCAATTATAGAAAGGCAATTAAATTTGAGGGTTACAAAAAACTGTATATTTCAATACCCTTCTGATCTGTGTTCATTCCGAATGCCAGGTCACCACCACAAAAATGAAAGTATGTAACTTATAATGAGGAAGAACATGGAAACAATATTCATATACATATATTTAGAAAATATATTTATAAATATTTCCGTCGTTTCATCACCTCGTTAATGAGCTTTTTTACCATTGATTTCCGTTATATTACCAAAGCAACGTTCTATGTGCTGCTTCTTTATATCGACATAAAATGGGAATAAACAAAATAATTAAGATACGATTATACAATAACTTTATATATTTGAAATCATTTTCGGAATTTGGATTACAGCATTTTTATCAGTGGAAGAGCCTCCTTTCATGTCTCCACTAATTATTTATCTGCAGAATTCACTAAAGAATATATCAATCATTTTCTCGATGCTAAAAATTTGAACAGAGAACGCTCAAAACTCCGATTGCAGCAAAAGAGAAAGAAAAAGAACTTAAAGGAAACCAGCTGAAGAGTGACGGATCAAAATAATCAAATACATTTGAACAGTTTTGGTTTTGTGATGGAATTCACGAGGGAGATGATTGATGCATGGAAATCTGTGACCATTCATTGTGGAAGATTTGTAACCCTGATAAAAACGGTTTTTATATATCTCACCGCAGATGGCGAACATCTGAATCAGCTGCGGACGGAGGTCCAAGCAGGAAGATAAATACAAATGATACCAGCACCTCCAAACTCAAGATATTATTTCTAACCCATTGCATGTTTGCACGGGATCTTAGTATTGCATTATTTTTCGTGGATTTTCACGTCTTTGACGTGAAAATCCACGAAATTTAAATCGTTAGGATGTATAACCCTTTTTGTATGTTTCTTGTAGGTTCTTGGATTAGATTCTAGAGCAGTCGTGTAATCACTAGATTTCCAATTGTGCATGATACTCAACTGTCGTTGACGGCACGCACGCAAAATACCACTCGCCGGTTCTAAATCGAATCCCCCATTAATTTTGTCAGATACCATGATAACTAGCTAACTCGTTCGAAATATTTTTTCTGAAAATGCAAACAAATAACGAGATTCTCTTATGTATAGACTTTACTAATAGGGGGAAGCAGGATTTAAAATCCCCTTCGTGTTCACAGTAATAAAATGTATAGTCATCAGATTACTTGAACGCGGTGTCACAAGTAAATAATACACATTCAAGGAAACGCATTTTCTGTAATTCTTAACACGTGACTTCATCTATGCCTGAAATGATATCCGGATAGTTTTGGTTTCCTTGAACCAATGATGAAATGAGATACACTGTGAGAGTTGGAAAGGCGGTCGTAGTGAACAAAACGACTAATGACTTTGGCGAGGCTCCGCCCTAAGAAACCTTATCATTTGATTTGCTAGTTTTCCATCTGCCATTCGTCTTGGTAGTACGGTGCCTCGTTCCCATCAATAACCTTATTCCATCAATTATTAACAGGTGTGTACCTCATTGTCTCTTTATTCCGTTTTTTTTTTTCTTCAAATTTATCATGGGTAAGTGCAACAGGAATTTTCTACGCTACTCTCTACTGAAATGCTAGTACTTGCAGATATCATTGAACCTCCTTTCCTATGTTGACATGACTTTAATACACAACTCGTACTTCATATGCGTAGACCAATACCTAGAAGGCTTATGAACCCGGCTAAACATTTATTGCAATAAAGAGTTTGATATCGACATTATTGACTGTGGACTCTTTCAAAATGTCTACACAACATTTAAATTTTGCCTGGAGAATGATTTTGTCGTTTCTTATTTTGCCTATTATTTTCCACGTCACCTTGTCTGATGACAAGATATATTGGTGTGGCAACGTGCAAGAAGAAGTGATGGACGTTTGGAGTGGACAGGATATTTCCATTAGATTTTATTTGAAAGACCCATTGCTACATGCTCAAACGTTGATGTGGAGAAAGGGTGAATCAATATGGGTGAAAACACACGACCAACCTTTAGACTACAACGGTTATGGAGATTCTGAAGTTGATCACTATAGAGTGACTGAAGTCAGCAACGATACCTTTGATTTGTTTATTGAATACACTCAGCAGAATGATTCAGGACATCATGTTGTCACAGTTAATCAAGGTAGCCAGCCACTCTGCCTAGCTCTCCTGCTAAATTTAACCGTCGTAACTCCAGAACCGATATGTTTAACACAACTCAACAATGAAAGAACAAAATTACAGATGTCTTGTGAATGGCTGCAAATGAACGAAGGGGATCGAGCCCACTTTGAAATAGACAACGAAATCCTGTATGAACATCACATTCCAGAACTGAATTTTAACGGTTCATTTGATATGACGCATCAATTCAGCGTATACCTTGGTCTTGATGAGATATTTAATAAAATCACGGTACCTAAGAAGTGTATTGTTTCTCACAGGAAAAGACGAGGGAGAGAAATGTGTGAATTCACCGTCATCACACTTCATCATATTGAATATATTCCCGATGAAAAAGTGGACATTCAATGTTGCGTCACCAAGACAAGCGAACCGATCATACTAGTATTCGACGGTGATGGCAATGAATTATCTGTCGATTCTAAAAGGAATTACTATACAAGCAATGCAAGAGACGCTAATTTTATTCTTCTTTTCCTCTGTGGTTTAAATGAAACACTGTCAGAGATTACTATTCTTAACATGACAAGTTTTTATGTTAGAGAATACGCCGAACACGAAAGATTAACGTTATCCCTACGTGTTGCAGACCCAAAACTTATCCATAACAATTCAAGAGAGGATGAGCAGTGTGAAGTCATCACGGTGAATTTTACAAGACTTGATTCGACGTTAAACAATCAGGAGGGAATCTCTCCAGAGAGTGTGATCGACCAAACATGTGACAACAGTCAGGTACCGGTACCAAGCAGTTCTCCATGTTCTCAAGTAGAACAAGGCGGTATAACGGCAGAAAACCAAGCTATCGTGATTGCAGTGGCTACAATAGCAGCTATTGTGCTTGGGTGCGTTGTTGGTGCTTGCATTACGAAATGTTATTACAGGTACAATATCCCCCACAAAGACCAGTATCGTGTCAGAAGGGATATGGGGAATGGTCCTCAGAGAGGTTCAACGGCAGCGGATGACGCTAATGCAGGAGCTGTAGCAATGACCTTCCCAGCTCAAATTGCAGATCCCGGGTCCCCGAGAGGTGGACTTAACCGGCGTCCGACAGGCGAAGAAGAGCCTTTTCTTAGACAAGGTGCCATGCAGCCAATTTCTGGACCGCTAGGTGGACCACTAAACATGCCTTTGCAAGGGAAAATGGTGAAACATGACACTGTCGTCCTAAGTGAGCGAAATGCGTGCACGGCCAGTGCCAAGACACCATGTCCAGACAGTACTTATTGTTCAATGGATGATATCGAAGGCATTCATTCGAGTGCACATAACCATGAATCACACAGCATTAACTGGTCACGTCTGTCGTCGGATCAAGAGAAGACATCGAGAGACGACTTGAAGGCTACAAAATCACTAATTCCAAACTTGGATGCACTGTACGCGAAGCCCGACAAGAGCCGAAAAACCAAAAACTTGGCATCTGTGGAATCAGATTATGATGACCCAAGGGTTCCTTTAGATGACTACTTTCAAAGCATTCTCGTTCCGGAGGAGGGCCTACATCTACGAGCCCTAAGCACCGACCAAAATTACCATGCCTACGACAACAGCCTCGCATGTCCTACCGATGAATCGACAAATGGCGGTGATTTGTATATGAATACGTTTTGAATTGAACAAGAAGTACCGTTGCAAATGATGTCATATTTTCCTTGAAAAATAATTCAGAGACAAAATACTCCGGCAGGGATTTTAAACACAAGGAGGAAGCTTGATCATGCTATTGCTTTTTGGGGTATTCAAGGACATTCGAACATACCATCCAGACAAAAAATGATGGCACAGATTAATACATCAAAGATGACATTCATATAACTTGCCTGTAAAATTGGCCTCGCCTCGAAATAATAATCTATTTGTCATTTACACTTTACTAATCTCTTTTATACTAAACTTTTATTTTACTAATCTAATCAGGTTAAAAATCGTGAAAGGAAAGTCCACCTATGTAAAAGTTGGCAATGTCTGTCATTATAGTCAACGTATATGCTTACCTTGCCGACTGTCTTTATGAATTACTCTACTAAAATGTTTTGTAAGCCCGCGATTTATTCTACAAAATTAATTTTGTTAGTTTTAAAATGCAATTTAAGCGAAAAGAGACCAATATGCTGTCTAATGAAGATGAGCACCATATACAAATGTTATATATCTTAATGCTTATTATAAAACCGAAAGTAATTTAGGGTGATATGGACGATTTTAACCATGTACCTATTGTTGTAATGGTTCTTGAAACCTGACTATTTAATGGTAAGCCTTTTGTAGGTTTAGGTTGGAAAGTAACAAATCACGTTTGTTTGTAAGGATGACAGGAAATTTACAACCATTAATTTGAAGAAAAAAGTCAGGGTAGTGAGACAAATGAGAGCAGCTTTGGACAATAGTATTTAGTTTCTCCAAAGTGCCTTCTTGTGAATCGCCTTTTCTCTCAAAGATGAACACAAGAGGGGACAATGAATTAGCACTTCACCCACCAACTCGACCAATGAAATATTGTGTAGGGTTCATTTTCTAAACAACGGCTCATCCTCTTAAGAGGTCACTCCCTTCGTTGCCTCATGAGTGACGATGTCTATCTTTGCCCTTCATCCATTGGCTATTGCCAGTTCTAGGTTTGGCCATTGTGGTTTTGGAGGATGGTCATATAGTAGAAGACTTTGTGAAGCCCCTCCTCTTTTACGCGAGTATGTTGTCTCTACTTTCATTATTCCAAACTGACCATGATTTATATCGCTTTTATCACTTTACAGCCTGAATCATGAAACAAGAACTCTACTATTCAGTCGTTCTGAACATTTTTTTGTGTGAAATAACCTTTATACCATTACTTTTCAAACAAATCATCAATTAATAAATGATAATAAATTAATAAATAAATGAATGGACAGAATATTTCTCTTAGGTTTAACCTAAAAAAGACAACTGGTATTCATCAGTCACTTGTGTGGACAAGGAGAGGGTTAGTATGTGAAAAATTACAAAATCATACTTTGGAATGCATTGATAATAGTCGTTATACGTTGAGTCAGATCAACGCGACCCAGTTCGAGATGACCATTGCATTTACTGAGCTAAACGATTCGGGACAGCACGTTGTCAAAATTTTCCAGGATTCACAATCAATATGTACTATTGTTATCCTGGATTTAACCATTGACAGTACAGCACCTATCTGTTCTACGCTCTTCGATAGACATAGCGGTAAATTACAAATGTCATGCCAGTGGTTGCAGGTGATCAAAGGGGATCGAGCATAACTTTTGTCAGGAAATCATGTTCTATATGAATATGAAACGCCTCGGATGAACTACAAAGGTGATTTTGATTTATCAAATATATTAATTGCATACGTTACTCTAGAAAACTTTTTTAACGAAGAGATCATGCCGAGTAGGTGTGCTATATCAAATGACAAAGGGATCACCAATGGAGCATGTACATTTCCTACAATACAATCAAGAAAAGTACAAAATCAAAGTGCTTTGTTTGATCGTTGCAAGGTCAAAGACTCAAAAGTCGCATCATGTTGGTACGGTGCTGTTGGTAATCTACTCCCATTCAATTATTCTAACGAGATTTCTTTGGTAAACATCAAGCAGATCGTTCTTGTCGGTGGGAATGAGAACAAACGTTATCAAGACAGTGTCAATGAGCAAATACAAAAAGATGTTAAATGCAAATCTTCTAAAGGGGAAAACATCTCCATCATCATCGTATATTGTGAAAATGTATCAGTGAATGCTTCATCTCTGAAATCTTAAGATAAAGACTCCTCGTCAAATTGTGTCGTGAGTGAAGTGATGAGTACGACTGATATGGATGTTGACGAGGAAACAAACCAACCCTAATCTACTTTCAAAGATAAGACGAAATGATTTAGACGGGGATGCCAAGTTTGTCTTCGTCGATTGTCACAACGAAAGAAAACCAGCAGATGACCATTATGTAGATTTATAAACTCCGCCCAAAGCAAAACCATCTCCTTTGTTTTAAAAAATTGTTGGTATGAGTTAGTTTCCAAACGAAAGATAGGTAGGTAATGGAATCACCATAATTGCCTGAAAGGATAGAAGCACTCTCACAAGCAGAATGATAGTCATTAATTTCACTTGCTCCGCCCTATTATAAACGAGAGTCATTCTAAACTATAGCAGAGCCTACACTCCCTTCAGCCTAATGCCTTTTTGATTATATCACGTACCAAGCATCGATGATATTGATAGATATTTAAAACTTTTTATATCCTCCGTTTCCACTCGTTCAAATACTTTAGAAAATAAGCATACACCGTTCATTTTCTTAACTTTAGTTC
This sequence comes from Hemicentrotus pulcherrimus, assembly GCA_003118195.1. NCBI lineage: Eukaryota > Metazoa > Echinodermata > Echinoidea > Camarodonta > Strongylocentrotidae > Hemicentrotus > Hemicentrotus pulcherrimus. Next base: position 208,003 of record BEXV01000342.1, on the reverse strand, counting down.
CAAGTCTATTCGTCGGAGAATGCTCTTCCAAACTCTTTTTAGTATCATCATGAACCTCTTTTGGTACCTGTGCTGAAGACGTGGTGCTAAGGCCGGCGTATCTATATCAAGCTAAGACATTGTGGAATCTTCTATCATGCCTTAAAATCGTTTCGCGTGGGATTGGTCAAAATAGATAAATGCCATTCATAAAGAAAGATATATCGTTGAAGTAATGTACATTCTGATTAATTCACAGTATATTCAAGATCTAGGGCTGGAATGACAGGGACGGTTTTGTCGGGAGCGGAGCATGCATCGGACAAGTCTGATAAATCATCCCGAACAAGTGGATATGATCTCTTAACTCGTATTACATGAATATTAAAAATGACGCCATCGGTGGGGGAGGTTAAGCTTGTAATAGGTATAGCACACCAAAAATAAGTACAACAAACATATGTTATTTGATGATTGCAAATGATCAAGCTTCATGAAAACTTCAAAAAACAAAAAACAAAAAACAAAATTGAAATCGGTCAATGTGTTGTGATTTCATACCATTTTTTTTATATCGCAAATTACCAAAAAACCTGCCAGAAATGGTCAAATTGGCAAAAATGGCAAAATTCGACAAATTTGAGAACTTAATTCATCACTTTCTTGTACACAAATAATACAATTATTCATCAGACACTAAAATATCATCTTTATGGTAAAAAAAACAACAACAAAAATCATGGATTGAATTTTTGCGAATCTGCAGATATGAAAAAGTTGTGAAAATAACTACGTCCGCCTAATTAATATGCGCATATGTAATGAAATCAAAACCGAACATGATACATCCGTGAAACCCATGTATATCAGACAGTTTTGGAAATATACTCTATTTGAAAGAAGGAAAAAAATCCTGAATATTCATCAAATATGCAAATTAGGTCATTTCAGCTAATTATATATTCGCGCACTCATTATGCAGATTATGAAAGTCAAACTGTTTATTTTGGGGCATTTTTAAAATCATATATTTATAGATCATATTTGCACCAAATATTAACCTTTGCAATGGAAATTACTTGGATCACCGTCACAGCTATTTCCTCATGTGTTTCACAAATTATTCAGAAAAACGGATTGTATGATAAGAAAATCTGCAGACTTTTAGCTACATCACAGTTTATTTTTATTTTTAAAAGATGTCAGAATTGTTACAATTTTCTGAGAAACCATTCAACGGCCATAACATTCCACATGGACTGAATTTCAGAGTTAAAAACAAGTTTGGTGACCCCAGTACAGCTGTGGCTAACTTGAGTGTAAACAACAAATTGATTTAATGAGTGAAACACATGAGGATATTGCATTTTTGTAGGGGAGTTTTATACATTGAGACGCATTTTCACCACGCAGAATAACAGTCAATGGGCGATCAAAAGGCCATGTCACACATAGCTGAAAAGACAATATTCTAATTAATAATTTAACATATTTCCCACATGCCTATAACAATGAAACTACACAGAACTGTAGTTAAAGATATGCTTGAAATATATGTGAGATAAAAATTTGAAAATATTGTTCAGTTTTTTTTTAATAAATTTAGGAAAATTGCTATTTCTACCAACTGACTGCTGTTGTGTGTGTGTGCATTTGGCAGACTGTGTGCACAGGTAGTGTGATCAACCTACTTGTAACGCCGCATTAAATCGGGACTGCACTACTTGTAGCTACTTGCGCCCTCTATATTGCCAACAATGTCTAAGCGGTACCCGTTGGTCACCCATGGTCCCCTTTTTCTTATGTTAATTGAGAGCTTATTTGGTGAGATAACCATTTCAACATCATTTGATAGGGTAATAATGTCAGTTGTAGTACTCGTTTTGGATTGTATTGAATGATTGAGAGATGATATGAATAAGGGGTGTTTCAGATACCTCAGTCACACAGACGAGACCGATACCAAAGCCAAAACAAAAGGGAAAAAATCATTACAGGAATAGGTTGGTTTGGTTCAGATTGTATTCATGCTGGGCGTGTGACCGAGATATCACGAGTGATAATAATAATAATACATAATTAGGCGCTTAATACTGATGTTTCTAAGCGCACAGTGTTCTGATTAAGAGAAGACTATAACCCGTTGAATTAAATTAGAAGAAAAAGCAAAAATACATAAGTAACATAGATAAGGTAAGAAAAACAGTGGCAATCAACTAAATAAAGACATCCGATGTGCACTATCCACTGATTGGAACCTACTTAAAATTAAACGGAAAATCCCTGGAAAATACACGATACCAAGTAACACAAATATGTTAGGCACAAAACTGTAATGGCATCGTTGATCTGATACCAGATACATTCTACATTAGACCTTATGACCTCATGGCATGTCTCTGATTTTAACCTGTCACTCATGAGTATTACAATTGAAAGCAAAGGATATTTTAAATTTATACATCATTAATAAAGAAATTAATACATTGAGATTCATTTCAAAACTTATTTAAGTGGTTTGTTTGCTAGTTTGTACGCCCGTCACAGATAATGTTTCAATGACAATTAATCACTAAAATAAAAGTTGTCACGCGTAATTGGCTTGTCAAACTGTGATTGGACGATTTCTTATAGGTTGGTGGAAAACAGCGCCAGGCTCTAACAGCCTCTTCCAGAATATATATTTCTTTGAATTGGACGTCTTCATATAGCATGACGAGAATCTCAGCTCTATATTTTCAGGATTGTCGAGAGTTTGCGTAGATGCACATCTGAGCTCCTAGTCTAGTTCAAAAACTGAACATTTAGAATGTTGTCGAATAAGGATTTTATTCTCACCATGAAACCATCTCTACTCCTTTTCGTTCTGCATTTTTTTTATCTGCAGTCTTTTTCGGCGGAAGTTTGTGTGAATTACCAATATATTGCTTTCAACGGAGTAAACAACCAAAGTGTTTCTATTCAATTTAGTGTCGCACAGTCATTGCAAAATACTCAAAATCTTCGGTGGATAAAAGATGGGAGTACTTCGATTGGAACATACCAAAGTTCCAGTCATTATTTTATTAGCAGTATCAGCGATGAACGTTATACATTGGTTAAAGCATTCGATGACATCACTTTTGAAATATCTATAGAATTTGCACAAGAAAATGATTCGGGGCTTCACACCATTTACATTGACGACGGGTTTCGATCAGTTTGTACAGCGTTTGATTTGAACTTGAGAATTCATAACACGGACCCTACTTGTAATGCTCTTCTTTACCACACAGGGGGTAAGATAGAGATGTCTTGTCGCTGGGTTCAGTTTGATAAAGGAGACTACGCAGAGATTGTAGCTGGAGAACGTGCAGTATCCAAAGATGAGACTGCAATGAACGATTGGGGCCTTAATTACAGAGAAATAAAAAACACTTTCAGCGTTTATGTGACAATTAAAAAATTACTGGCTGGAAATAAATTTTCTTTCAAATGTTTAGTTTTTCACAAACAGTTGAATGTAAATAAGACATGTGATTTTCCATCCGTGATGCAACGCACGATTCGGAGTAAACAAACCGAGCTGTTCGTATTTGAGCTTTGCATCCCAAGTGAACATATTTCTACGTGGTGGTACAGTGTTGATGAAAATTTGATACCTCTCGAATTTACAAACAATTATACATTGTCTAACATTTATAATATCGTTTTCTTTTACGGAGAGGAGAATGATCACTCAAATGCGATCCTGCATAACATTGATATACTAAATGTATGGGACTACCGGTTTAGCAAGGTTTCGTTTCAGGCGGAATACAGCAAGGATCAGCAACGGCAATCACATTCACCAGAAAACCTGAAATGCAACAATCTCAGTGTGACCGTCAAGGTATCAGCTCTTACACTTTCTACTTTTACTTCTACTTCTACTACTTCTTCCACTTTCACTTACACTAGACCTAGAACTATATTTACCATCATGACAACAACTTGGGTCTCCATAACCGGAGTAGCCTCGGCACTTGGATTCATCATTGGTATTTGTTTTACAAAACTGTATGGCATGTGTCGATTAAAATGTGAGACCTCGGGTTTTCGAAGGAGTTCAACGTCTGTAGTAGGTGAAGATAACACGGAAACCCTGGACATGACGACTACTTTGACTCAAACATCTCAACCCGATCGGGCTGTCTCAAATCAGCCATTAGTTGATTATCCGCGGTGTGATTTACTGCATTCCGATCGGCGCAGTCATTCAAGCTTTCCCGCCTCTCGGTCAATGGTAAAGAAAGAGGGCAACTCTACTTCACATCCCACAAACATCTGCAGCGGTTCTAACTTTGCCTCTTCAGGAGTTCTCGGTAAGTCTGGACGAATATACGAAAAATCGGGAGGAACTCCTCACAATGGTGAAGGGAGCCGCAAGACACACGCTCCAAGTACAGTCGTTGGGAGTGGGCCATCTCTGGAAACCACTTATTGTTCTCTGGATGATATTGATGGCTCCACCTCGATAAATGAGAAGGCGTCGTCATCGACACCCATGCATCAGACCCTCCGATTCAATGGCCAAAAGGATTGTAAGGGTCCATACAGTATCAATGAAGAGACCCCTGTTACACCAACTTATGCGCAGGAAGATGTAGCGGTCAAACCGATTATAGACGTGGAGGCTCTTTACGCCAAACCTGACCTGAGCCGAAAGACCAGGGAGATCCACCGCTCTACAGCGTCCAGAGGTGTTACCAAGCAGCACGACCAAGGAGACAATGCTCCTGTTGGTGACGACTTTGGAAATCTGAGGATAGCAATGAATCAGACAAATCGTGTTGCAGAAAATGATGTAGGCTCAGATATCCTCGTTGGTCCTATCTTTAGTAACAGTGCGAGCATTCTTAATCTTGAATATGAATCCGCTGGAGAAGACGCTGTGTATGTAAATTCGTCTGGTGACCAATATAATTAAAGACAGTCCATGTCTACATGAATCCATGAATAAATGTTTTTCATCTGATTCTTCCTCTGCAGTGCGCAGTACAGATCATTTTCCATAATATTGGAAATGTTGATCTACGCGAACATTCACAACACGACAGTATGATATTGTTGTTACGTGTTGCAGACAGTTTATACAATTCAAAAGAAGATCAACAGTGTAAAGTCATCATGGTGAATTGAATTCTACAAGTCTTTATCTGACGTCTTAAAAATCAGGAAGGCATCCAAAAAGAAAGTGTGATCTACCAAAACTGTATCTCTACTCATGACTGCTCTTAATACCTTATCAAAATTTGAAGGGATCTTCAAGAAAACGGTAGCCTTGGAAACGTGGTTCATATCAGTACTGGTAGTATCGACCATAGCCCATGGTGTAAGCATCATAGCATTCGTGTTTTCTTACAGTAGGGCTTACGTTTACGGGTTCGGCAGACACCAGGCATGAGAGGTGATAATGTGAAAGATTGTAAATATAGCATCATAATGTGCAGTGTATATTAAATATATCACAATGGATAATAGAAATTATGGGGTGCAATCTTGGAAAAATTGTAAGTGCCGGAATAATCGTTGCTTTAACGAAAACTTGAGGATCTTTTTCGAATCCTGCTTAAAACCTGTTAAATGTTTAAGACAAAAAACGTGTGAAATTGTGAAATGACTGTTTCCTTTTTACTATCTAACGTACAGTAATACGTTGTATCACATATCTATTCAATTTATTTTTAAAAGTATTTTCTTGTCTTAATTGTCATAATATTTGTTCGGACAAAATTAGAAAAAATGCGTTTCGTTTTCTTCTTTCCGGAAAAATCAATAAACTTATAATGAACTCTAAATTTCAAAAGTTCCCTTATTTGACCCTAGCTTGAACCCGCATTTTGAGTGAAAACTATTTAATTTCATTTTTTACTAATTCCACAATAATTTTACAACGATTTCCACTTTTACAATCGTGAGACATCCAAGTATATTTCAATGTTGCAGGATGAAGGTGTCTCCATACATAAGCTAATTTAAAATAGGATATATGGCATTATAACAATGTTAAACAAGCTGAATATGAAAGATTGCATTCTATTTTGAATATGTTTTAACATAATTGTGCGAAGGCACAGAATAAAAACATGATTAAAAAAGTTACCTTGAAAGATAAAAGATAAAGCAATAACGCAGTAAACTATGAATGACGGCTGCACAATACTCAACCTTGGAGATATCTGCAGTTTTAGTTTCAGCATGGGAGGGCTCTTATTACAAGTACTAGTCAAATATCAAACAAAATAGTTAATGTGTTTTTATAAATGTTGCTTGTAGGACGTACTGTATTCAATTCAGACTGACACTTTACACTTGACGAAATCGAGTCCATAGTTTTTTTGTTTTATTTGGGTTTGTTCGATAAGTGGTAATGGTATCATTTAGATGCAATCGTAAGAAAGACTAAAGATAATTAATATTCATAACTAGAGGACAAGACGTTATTAATGAGACCTCGCCAGTCAAACTAATTAATCACTCTCACTTTTTCATATTACATGAAGATCTTAGATGAAATTGAAAATGCTATTTAGAGGCATATCTACGTGACACAAGTCTACATATAAACAAATCTAGCTTTTATTGAAGCACATATCATCATAATTTCGTTATTCCTTCTGCACTTGGGTTCATGCCTGCTACCTGCTTTTTATTAAACATCAGAGTTTTGCCATCAAAGCGTTTACAATAAATTCGGTACGATGTTTCTGACAAGCTTAGGGATAAGAGACCGTGTGCATTATCAGGAGAACGAAAGGGTGAAAGGCAAGATTCCGCGGCAAACAGGTAAGGCCTGAAAAGAAATTTTGACGAGCTCTATGTTAAACCCGATATGAGTAGGAAACCTAAGAGAATAGCTGCTTTGGAATCGGATTATGATGATCCGACGGTTCCTGGTGTTGACTTTTATCGAAACGCTTCGCATCCAGGCATGAATAACAGTCAGATTTATAGTAACAGCGTCGCGAACCCCACTGATGAAATGAACTGTGATGATATACTGTATATGAATGAATCGGATCATTCATCATTCTGAGTCAAAGATAAACTTGAGTTCTCGTTGAAAAATAAAAAATAAAAAAAAAATAATTCTCACAGAATCTAACGAAACTTACACTGAATGTTCAAGATTACAAATTAATGTCATGTGCCAAACAATTTTGAAAGAAAATGTATACTGGCTGAGTAATGAGCATAGAAAGATTAGGAAATCAGGATAGTATTAGCCCCGACACCATGTGTGTTGTCCCATATACATCTTTCTGTGTAAGTGATTGTTACTTTACCAAGACTCTGCCAAATCTATGGTGATATTGATGATTGATGACTCCATAACCTTGCATTACACACCATTACTTACATGCTATATGATCAACTTTTCTGATCCATTCCACACCTTTTCTTTCACAATGCAATCGCATTACCAGAACTCAAGTTTATCTTAAACCACGATATTTAAATATTTATAAAATACAATCAGATCTGAAGTAATAGTGATAAGTTAATCTTTCCCTCTCCCTATCTATCTATCTATCTTTCTTTTTCCTATTGAAAATATGTATATTTTTTCACAAGATTATTAAATATTGCAGTGATTTGTATTTTATTTATTTTTAGACTAACGAGAATGATCACCCAGCGCCCAAAAGTGTCATTAAACTCTAACATCACCATTAATTAATTGAACTAAATATTGAGCATATGTAAAAAAATCACCTCCTGCACCTTTCAATTAATTTTATTTCCATTATGCATAATTTGCGTGTATGTATAGCATTCAGGCCAAGCCCACCAAAGCTCAGTACTTCTTAACCTTATTCCATGTTTGATATTGATATTTTGATGTGTCTCAATTGTCGAAATTCAATTCTGCAAACTGTTCAATACTGTGTAAAATGTGGAGAAAGACAAGAGGAAAATTAATCTTGTTTTGAAATTAATTCAGTTCATAGTGTGTCGGTGTTACTATGTTCTAGTCAAAAGGTAAACCAGACAATAAAAAATGACAAATGTTATGCCACTATTATGATTGTATTAAGCAATATCTTGAGATTGCGTGGGTAACATAAATAAACCATTGCTGGTGTACAAGAAGTAAAACTGAAATAGTTTCAAATAAAACTCGTTTGATAAGAACTCAGGAACTTGATGTATAATATATTCTGTAATCGACACCATTTATTTGTCGCCATTCATGTACCTGAACTCTAAATGAAATCACAATCGCATGGTTTGCACCGGTTGTTATAACTATCATTTCTTCATGTTGCTTTAACAATCAGCTATGATATATATTAAGCGTAGTTTTAAGAAACGAATAATAGGCTAAGACAAATTATGTTAAATAAATTTTCCCGATATACATATATATTTAAACCAATACACGGGGTACAATAAGAGACATTAGACAATTTGTACAGTGGTAAGTGATTAAGATAATCTTGTAAGCTCTGTAAGCCACTTGAAATATAAAAATCGCGTCCTTTCCTCGTAGTTTTGACGCCTCAAAAAGATGTCTTTTAATGTAAATTATACTATTAAAAGGAAAGTGTTCACTAGTGACTGGCTGGCTGCCGATAAAGGAAAACAGAAATGTGACAAATTAATTCCTCAAGAGCTTAAAAACTGAAACCATGACTATTCAGTATATATACTCAATGTAAAAATAAGCTAATACATTGGGTTTTATTTCAAAATATACTAAAGTGGTTCGTTTATTGCAGCTCTTCACACCTCAAGCAGATAATGCTTCAACATAATTATTCACAACAATGAAAGTAATCACTTGAAATTTGATTGTCAAGCTGTAATATAAAATATAAAAATTTTAAGACGTTGATTCTTCAAAGGAGTTTAAAGACTGCAGTATGTGTAGATAACACGGAATCCCCTGAAATGACGACTGTTTTGAACCAAACATCTCAACCCGGTGAAGCTTCTATACCCCATCCAAAATCAGAGACTAGTAGACAGGTCACCAATCGATGATCCCAGTTGAATTTCCTGCATTCCGCTCGACGCAGTCACTCAAGCTCTCCTATCTCTTGGTCAATGCTAAAGAAAGAGGGCTAGAAAGAGGCAATATGGAATAAATTAAATGTAGTATCATATGTGCAGTGTCTATAATATATGATAATGGATGTCATGGGATGTTATCTTTAATAAAAAGGAAAAAAATTGAGATTCGTGTGCATGAAATGAAATGCAACAAAACTGTATGCACGGCTCTATGCACGAACAGTCCTCAGACTGAGGCAGGCCCCCGTGCTTATTCAAATAAATGAATTGCCATGCTTTTTTTGGGGGGGGGGTAACCTTGGAAATGTTGATAAATGTATGTATATAAATAAACACATACGTAAATACAAATTACAGATTATACCTGATTCATTATGTATGCATTATGCATTATCAGAATTCTGGAGAGAAATGACATCCAAGACCCTTCAAATAAACATATAGGGTAAATAAGGATGTGTGGGGGAATCACGTGATCAGTTTTTAAACGATATATTCGTGACATCCACGACCCATCGTCTTTCTTACTGACTCATTTAAATGCTCATTTCCTGGTATAATAGCTTTGATTTGATTCCTTTGAACCTACACTAAGGCTCGATAGATCTACCATAAAACATAAAGCAATTGATTACTTTCTATACTCAAAGAAAACTTAATGACCAATGGCGATTGTTTAAAAACTCTTACCTTGGGATTTTCTGACGGGATAGGGAATTGATAGATGTTTAAAGAACATTACAATGCTTCATCGTGTACATGAACAATTAATGAACACGATTTTTGTTTAAATCAATAAATCATCTGTATTTAGATAAGGAGATCGTGAAGTAAAATTATTATGCTTGTGCCAGAACAAAAACGATGAATGTGAAATAAACCTTTTGGTTTCATGGTCAGATATGTTGCGTGGGCATCTTTCATGCCATCTTTCATGCCATCTTTCATCATCCATTTTGTGTTGAGTGTGACATACAATAATAAATTCAATCAAATAAAAGGAAAGTGATTGTTTCTCACATTGTGAATCGCCTAGTTTGAAAATTATTATTCGTTATGAATGAAAGACACAAAATGGGTGGGTTGCTTGCTCAACACGAGGCGATTTCTACCAGACGCCTTTTTGTTTGCATTCCACGTTCGTTTGCATCGATATCGTGCTCATCTGTTGTACTATTCCAGTGTACTGTGAATTGGTTTTAATCAAACATCCCTAATGTGTTAACCTTCACAAGCTTTTATATTCCATTATCATCTATGTATCTAGAGTTTGACAGAGTTTGCAATACTCTCCATCCATATATATTCGACGGTAATTTGATTGAGACCAGACATTTGTTCAGGCGAAAGTTATATGTGAAAGACCAAGATATGGAGTAGGCAAAGGTACATCCAATGGAAGGTACTGTTACATTCTTTCATTCTAAACACAATGTATGTCGTATCTAAGAAGATGTGTATCCTTTCAAAGCGTAGCTGTAGTAGGAATATAATTAATAGCACTAGTAGTAGTAGTAGTAGTGGTAGTAGTGGTAGTTTTTGTTGTTGCTGCAGTAATAGTAGTAGTGGGAGAATTAGAAGTAGGTGTAGTAGTAGTAGTAGTAGTAGAAGTTATTGTTGTAGTAATAGTGGTAGTATAGTTTTGATTATAACAACTATCATTATTTGTATTATCATTGTTTAAAGTTTAACTTAAACCACCTGATTACGAGGTCGGCCACTTTTAGATCAGTCTTTGAATGAAATAGCCAAGAGACGGCTAAATCCCTATAGCTAAGATTACTAAACGAATAAGATGGTTGTATAGATTGGTAGATCGATTGGGGCGTATACTTCATGTTCATATTTTCTGTAGTGCACTGTGCTATTTTTCGATTTTGAAATATTACATAATTTAACCACAGTATAAATGTTCAATGATGTTAAATCACTGAACATAATGTTTACCTTGCAAAAATAGCAAGCGAAACCTAAAAAAACTATACAACGATACATTGATATATGGCTGCACTTGATAGGATAGTAGATGAAGTCGTATATTTTATTACAACAAATGCGTAAGTCTATTTTGATAATGAAGCATATTTATCCATTTCGAAATTGTACAATAGCCAATAAACGATGTGATATTTCAATTCATTGTCTTATCAATCACAATTGACACATCAATAATGCGAACAAATGGAAACATTAAAAACGTTATCATTAGTAGGATTATGATATTTTTTCATTTAATAGNGTATAAATGTTCAATGATGTTAAATCACTGAACATAATGTTTACCTTGCAAAAATAGCAAGCGAAACCTAAAAAAACTATACAACGATACATTGATATATGGCTGCACTTGATAGGATAGTAGATGAAGTCGTATATTTTATTACAACAAATGCGTAAGTCTATTTTGATAATGAAGCATATTTATCCATTTCGAAATTGTACAATAGCCAATAAACGATGTGATATTTCAATTCATTGTCTTATCAATCACAATTGACACATCAATAATGCGAACAAATGGAAACATTAAAAACGTTATCATTAGTAGGATTATGATATTTTTTCATTTAATAGGATTTTTTTTGTGTGTGTAAAGTTTGTTTCAGTTTCTATGCTTATTCTTTTACTATGTTTAACGATGTAAACATTATTATAGTTTTTGGGTGAATCGAGCTGTATTTTAATATAACATGGTTGCATCATTAGGTTGTGTCAAACAATTTGATAGTGGAGGATTAAGGAAGAATTTCGTAGCAAAGAAAATAATGTTTCATACGTTATTGAGATTGCTGTATCAATATTATTTTGTTAGTGAAAGTGATACAAACTTACTGGATGAGAAAAACAGTGTTTGAAGATGGATGTTTAAAAATGAATCTGGCATGTATGATCAAATCTAAATTAAAAATCATTTGAAGAAGATTTCTGTTTTCGGTTGTACCGAGCGTAGCTACGATTAATAAATCGATAAAATCGTTTCCAAATGATATGTGTCATTCCTTTTTCTTCGTGTCTTTTAATAGTAATTAAAGGATCCCTTATCCCGAATAACGTATATCAAAAATATAATTCGAACATATCCCGTGTTACAGTATAAGTTTCAAAAAGTGTGCTTTAAAGGGATAGTTGAGTTCTGTTGCAGAGGGCGCTACACAAAATATATTTTTGTGAGTTAATGAAAAACTGAGTGTCAAATTTGAAAGAACATGATATTTAAATGACAAAATCATCTTTGTTTGATAAAAATCGTTTCAGAGACGGCTGAAATATAACGATTTCTAATACTTGTATACCACAACAATATTAGATATTTTGACAAAATGGAAAAAAGCGTTGAAAAAAACAAAATATCTCCTTTTACGTCGTATTACAGCCTATGCATATGTTGGCATTTTTGTGTTGCTTATATTACCCAAAATTAGCCGGCTCATGTATTGTTATTTTTAATGAAATAATTAATTAACGTTCACCGTGTTTTTTTTAAAAGACTCTTAATTTCACACACTTTGGGGTCTAAAATTACTTTCATAGCAATGTTAGGTTCTAAAAGAGCACTCTAAATGTCATAGATAAGAATGAAAGCAATAACCATGCACTTTGAAGGCATTTGCGATCTGAAAACAGAACTCAACTATCCCTTTAAATGATGTGCTGCCTAAGATGTAAAGGTCGTTTGGTACTCATTCGATTGTCCTGTTCACACATATAAACAAATGAAACAGGTTTAAAGGATGCCTCCTATATCAATATTTCTGAGATTTGAGGGTTACAAAAAATTGTATATTTTAATACACTTCTGATCTGTGTTTATACCGAATGCCAGGTCACCATCATAAAAATTAAGTTATGTAACTGATAATGAGGAAGCACATGGAAACGATATTCATGTATATGTATAGTACATATATTTCCGTGGTTTCATCACCTTGTTGATGAGTTTTATTCCCATTGATCTCTTATATATTACCAAAGCAACGTTAATTTTTATGTGCTGCTTCTCAATATGTTCACGATTATACAATTACTTTATATAGGTGAAATCTTTTTCGGAATTAGAATTAAAGCATTTTTTTCTTAGTGGAAGAGCATCCTTTCATGTCTTTATTAATTATCCGTCTGCAGAATGTACAAAAGAATATATAAATCATTTTCTTACAATTTGAACAGAGAAAGCTCAAAACTCGTTTTACTTATCATTCGATCGCAGCTAAAGGGAAAGAAAAAGAACTTAAAGAAAACCAGCTGAAGAGTGACAGTTCAAAATAATGAAATATATTTGAAAAGTTTTGGTTTTGTGATGGAATTTACGAGAAAGATGATTGGTGCATGGAAATTTGTGACCAATCAGTGTGGAAGATTTGTAACCCTGATGTGCGAACAAATAAAAACGGTCTCTTTAAATCTCGCCGCAGATGGCGAACATCTGAATCAGCTGTGGACAGAGTTCCAAGCAGGAAGACAACTACATGATACAAGCACCTAGAAACTCAAGATATTATTTCTCGTCTATTGCATGTTTGCACGGGGTCTAAGTAATGCATTATACACTTGTGCAGCAGATATTTTTTACCGAATAGAATGTAGGCAGTATTTTGAAGAATAATTTGAAGAATAAATACTGAATATCATTCCAACAAATTACATTCGTCTGCAACAGTAAATTTGAGATAAATTTAACGAAACTGTTGGAAAAACAAAATGCATTATGAGATCTTGATATTTTGTGATGATAATGAGGAAAGAAATTACTTTAAATCGTTAGGAAGTATAACTCTTCGGGCATGATTATTGGATTAGATTCTATAGAAGTCGTGTAATCACTAGTCTTCCAATTGTGGACGATGCTCAATTGTCTTTGACTGGACACACACACAAAATACCACTCTCCTTTTTTAAATCAAATCCCCCATTAATTTTGTCAGATACCATGATAACGAGCTTACTCGTTCGAAATATTTTTTCTGAAAATGCAAATAAATAACGAGATTCTGTAATGTATAGAAATATACTAATAGGGGGAAGCTGGATCTGATATCACCTCCGTTCTCACAGTAATAAAATTTATAGACGGTCATCAGATAACTTGAATGCGGTGTCACAAGTAAATAATACACATTCAAGGAAACGCATTTTCTGTAATTCTTTAGGCGTGACTTCATCTATCCCTTAAATGATATCCGGATAGTTCTGGTTTCATTGACCAATGATAAAATGGGATACCCTGTGAGAGTTGGGAAGGCGGTCGTAGAGAACAAAACCACTTATGACTTTCACGAGGCTCCGCCCTAAGAAACCTTATCATTCGATTCGCTAGTTTTCCATCTACCTGTCGTCTTGATAGTACGGTGCCTCGTTCCCATCAATAACTTCAATCAATCAATTAATTAACAGGTGTGTACCTCATTGTTTCTATATTCCGTTTTTTCCTAAAATTTTAACATGGGTAAGTGCGACAAGAATTTTCTACGCTACTCTCTACTTAAATGATAGGACTTGCATATATCATTGAACCTCGATCCTCTCCTATGTTGTTATTGCGGTGATTTACACAACTCGTACTTCTTATGCGTAGACCAATACCTAGAAGGCTTATGAACCCGGATTAACATTTATTACAATAAAGAGTTTGATATCGACATTATTGACTGTGGACTCTTTCAAAATGTATACTCAACATTTATATTTTGCCTGGAGAATGTTTTTGTCGTTTCTTATTTTGCCTATTATTTTCCACGTCACCTTGTCTGATGACAAAATATTTTGGTGTGGCAACGTGCAAGAAGAAGTGATGGACGTTTGGAGCGGACAGAATATTTCCATAATATTTTATTTGGAAAATCCATTGCTACACGTTCAAACGTTGATGTGGAGAACGGCTTGGGTAAAACCACTCGATCAACCTTTAGAATACGACGGTTACGGAGATTCTGAAGATGGCCTTTACAGATTGACTGAAATCAGCAACATTACTTTTGATTTGTTTATTGGATACACGGAGCAGAATGATTCAGGACATCATGTTGTCACAGTTAATCAAGGTAGCCAGCCACTCTGCCTAGCTCTCGTGCTCAATTTAACCGTCAAAACTCCAGAACCGATATGTTTAACACAACTCAACAATGAAAGCAGAAAATTACAGATGTCTTGTGAATGGCTGCAAATAAACGAAGGGGATCGAGTACACTTTGAAGTAGACAACGAAATCTTGTATGAACATGAGATTCCTGAACTGAATTTCAACGGTTCCTTTAATTTGACGCATTAATTCAGCGTATACGTTGGTCTTGATAAGATACTTGGGGAAGTTACGGTATCTAAGAAGTGTATTGTTTCTCTCAGGAAAGGAAGAGCGAAAGAAGTGTGTGAATTCCCTGTGGTCACACCTCACCCTATTGAGAATACCCTTGGTGAAAATGTGGAATTTGAATGTTGCGTCGCCAAGCCAAGCAGACCCATCCTACTAGTATACGACGGCGATGGCAATGAATTATCTGTCGATTCTAACCAAAATTTCAATGTAGGAG
Organism: Hemicentrotus pulcherrimus; assembly: GCA_003118195.1. Classification (NCBI taxonomy): domain Eukaryota; kingdom Metazoa; phylum Echinodermata; class Echinoidea; order Camarodonta; family Strongylocentrotidae; genus Hemicentrotus; species Hemicentrotus pulcherrimus. The sequence goes on along the minus strand of BEXV01000342.1, from coordinate 192,461 downwards.
ACGCTGATTGTATCCTCGTTTTCCTCTGCGGTTCAAACGAAGCACCGTCAGAGATTACTATCATTAACATGACAAGTTTGAATGTTAGAAAACACACCAAACACGAACGTTCAACGTTATTGCTACATATTGCAGACCCACAACTTCTCCATAACAATTCAAGAGAAGATGAGCAATGTGAAGTCATCACGGTGAATTTTACAAGACTTGATTCGACGTTAAACAATCAGAAGGGAATCTCTACAAAAAGTGTGATCGACCAAATATTTGACCACACTCAGACGACTAGGGCGGTACCAAGCATAACTTCTCAAAGTAAAGAATGCGGTATAATGGAAAAATACCTATCTATCTATATATTACCAGTGGCTACAATAGCAGCGCTTGCGTTTGGGTGCGTCGCAGGTTCTTGCATTACGAAATGTTATTCCAGG